>PVKS010011893.1:26119-55376 GCA_004027875.1 Aplodontia rufa | reverse complement strand
GGTGATCATTTTTGCCTTCTCCCTTTACCTTCTCTGAGAAAGGGCGGTGGGCTGTCTTACTATTCTTCCACCTTTGCTCTGTCCATTCACACTGAAGCCGTCTTATGTGACGGCGTTCTGATTCCAGAACTGCACTCTAGGGAAAGTTACTACTCTCCTTAGGGTTTACTGAATACCAAAATCGAACTTATTGGGATTTTTGTGAGAAAGAAAATAGCATAGGCGTAGCATTTAGATCAATGCCTAATACTCAATAAAACCTTCATTTTTAATCACTAGGTATTGATTTCATTTTTTATAACTTCTTTAGATTAAATAATTCTCTTTGCAAGGGTTTATCCATCTTTATGTATGCCCGTGCTCACCTTAGGTTCCATTTTGTTGCTAAATGACATTCTTGAATTAGACAAAGTCTACAGAGGGTTTAGAGGTGAAGAGTCTCAGGGTCAAGTGGAAAGTGGTCCCAAGAGAGCATCACCCTGCATGTCCTCATAAACCGTTGACTGTAACAAGGCACAGAATGAGGGAGAGGCCGTACACGGTAACCCTGAGCAAAACACGATCACCATTACCAGCTGAGGACAGGGCAACTTCTGCAAGCTTATGTGAATTAAATACTATACAACCTTTAACCTATGTATTTGGACTTAAGTAAAAAGAAAGAGAGCATGACTCCAAACGGGCTCTGAAAAAGGGTATATGAGATTTTAGTAGCTTGCTAAATTTGACCATGGGTGTTTATACCTTTTAATTTAGTGCATTTGAAATGCTTGGCTTTAAGTAGCATGTTGTAAGAAGGTTATTTCTGGACCTTCTCCGTAAGGTATAAAATTAGCATCCTTCTTTGGCAATTGAACTTCTTTATTTCAAAGCTAACCCAACTCATCAGACGGTTAGAGATGAAGACTAACTAAATGTTCTTCTGCCTTACTTTTAAACGCTTTATCGGCACAGATACCTAGAGGTCAAATTGGAGTGGCATGAGTCAAATAAATGATCTGCAGTATACAATTATATCAGAGCACATAAAGTAAAAAAATAGAATTACCGCTTTATGATCACATTAAAGCCACAATGTAATTATAATTGTTAATCCTCCAAGATTCAACCCAAGTGTGAAAATAAGGAAGTCTGCTTAAAGTGTGTCACAGACCTTCACATTTCTTTATTTTCTAAAGATGAGCAGCTGCAACAGTAGCTGCCGGAAGTCGGCCTTCCACCCAAACCACAAGAAATATCCCCAGCTTTTCCTAGGTAACTAGAACCCATGCAGGGGTGAGGGGCCATGCTGCTCAAAAGCATGCAAATCCCGCAGAACAAAGGCGAAAAGAGACAGGTCCAAGGTCACCACTGCCAGAGGCAGGCAGGAGAGTCCTTTGAAGACTGAAAAACACACGGAACACCATGCTGATTTCATTTTTCAAGGATCTAGGAAGGATACAAGCAGGAAAATGTTGACTGTGCGAATAGACAAGCAATAAAACAGGGTTCCATTGTATTTCTTCTTTCAAAACTTTCCACCCAAAGGAGCAAATTGAATCATTCTGCAGGAAGGCTTCATGAAAGCAATCCACGGGTGCCTCAGGAGGAGAGGTGTGTACCCAGGGTGTGCTTGGCTTGCTTTCAGGAATCCAGACAGTAGAGCCTTCTCTTTGAGGTACTCGGAATTCTTAGTTGTATTCAATTATTCTTACCAACAGCGGTACGAGGCAAAGCCATCTTACAGATAAGGAAATGAAGGTAAAGCAAACTTAAGAAATAACCATCATAATACTTCTATCATTTGTCAGTTGTTAACAATTTACTGGGTATTAAACTAGTGAATTTATAAAAATAGTATCTCACGAAATGCAGAGAACAGTCACAGAAAGAGGTAACATGATTCCAACGTTCGAAGTTAGAAATGGAAACTCAGATATAATTTCCCATAGGTAAATTGTAAGGGAATGATAAGAGTTAGAATCTGAACCCAAACTTATTGGATTCCAAAGTCTCATCCTCTTTGTAAAAGTTTTCTAATGGAACATCTCTCCCTACATACTGTGTTCCTGAGACTGGGAAACACCAAGGGTAACAATAGTTCTGTTTGCTCTACATTCCTGTGACACTGTCTCTCAGCTGCGCCACTGAGCCTGGAGGGCCACACTGCTAATGGAATCTGATAACTGTCATCAGCTACTATTACGGCTGGTGGCCTGGTATCAAAACAAAGACTGGGACAGCCCCAGCAGATCCTCTTTGTGGCTGCTACAACCGGTGCTGGAGTCCCTGGTGCGGTCCACCACGCTGAGCTGTAGTCTCAAGCTGGTTGTTGTCATTGTTGATTGTCACTGTGACAAATTGGTACCCGGGCCTTTGTGTCTCTTTCAAGACTGGAGGGAGAGCAATACCCTGCTTAAAGGTTTGCCAGGGACTCTGGTGCTCTTTATGTCATTCACACGGCTTTTGCCCCAAGGCATAGCCTATCCTCAGTGCAGCTGGCTGAACAGGATCATTTGCCTTGGACCACTCAGCTCAGCCTGGATCTTCCTAATCCCACAGTGATTTATCTCACAGACCTTCTGGCCTGACTGGGCCTTAGAGACATTCATTTCTCTAACACAAGGAATTTCTGAGAAATTCACCAGTCGCCTGCAATGGTGGTGACTTTTTCTTGTATAGACTAATCAGAGAAGAATGCAGCATCTTCCTGCTTTCTCTTGATTGAAGGATACCAGCACCATGTTCCTAAAAGATGACTTCGGGCTAAGGTGGACTAGTGATGCAGGGAGTGGATAACAGTCACATATATATCAGAGAAAGTAGGGAATTCGAAACTGGCTTCCACTGCCATTTAAGCCAGTGTGAGTCATTGGACCTCTCCAAGGCTCCGTTTTTCCTCTGTAAAATGGAGATGACAATGGTACCTACCTCGGAGTGTTGTGAGGATTGAGTTAGAACGGGTAAAGTGCTTACAACAGGTTTTGGCATGTAACAAGCGCTATGCAGTGTTTCCACAGTACTGTCGTAAATGGGGATGGGATAAGGCTGTGCACTTCAAGAAACAGTAAGAACATTAGATTAACTCTGGATGATTCTGGCAGCTGGGAAGAGAATACAGAAAACTGTGTACACCAGAGGGAACAGAAAGCAGACTGCCAAGTGAACTTTCCCACGAGGCTGCAAGTGAACTTTCCCACGAGGCTGGCTGGATGGTACTTCCGTCGGCTGGGCCTTCAGGCCACATGGCCTCATGGAGGGAGCAGGAATGACAGCAGAGCTGGGATCTTACATAATCCATGCAGGCCTGAGAGACAACTACAAAGTAGCCTGAGATCCTAGGTCCTCATTCACTGCTCAGGATGTTCATACCCCTAATACCATGTATAAGTGCAGGTAAGGAAAGAGGGACCTTGAAGCTGAAAACTGACCAACGTTGGATTTATCATCAACTTTGCCATGTGGCTAGATTTGGAATTAATTTGATTTATTTAAAACAAATAATAAAAAAAATTATGATGCATGTGCTCTTTCAGATTTAGCTATTATGATGATCTTTCCTAATTTTAATCCAGTTGCTTTGTAAGTTGTAGGGATAATGAGTGTTTGGAGAGTGTTGCCAATCATTATAGAAATTTATTGTGAATTGTGGAAAGCATGGAACATCCAACCAGTATGGGAGCATGCCACTGAAGAGAGCAGCTATTTTATACCAAAGGTTGACTTTCTAGTGACATAAAAAGTAGAAGGACATCTGCCACCTTGCAAATATCCCTCCCTTTTTCTTTCTTTCTTTTTTTTTTTAAAGAGAGGACAGTGAGAGAGACAGAGAGAGAGAGAGAGAGGGAGAGAGAATGAATCAGTTTTTTTTGAGTTTTTCACATGGCTTTGTTTCCCTGACACTTAGTTGGGCACGTGGGTGCTGGGGTTTGAACCCCTATACTCGTGCAGGCTGGGCAAACACAGTAACCGCTGAGCCACCGCTCCGGCCCTGCTAATCCCCTTTTGATGATGTAAGGAAAAATCTTCATAAACGTCAAGGATGTGCTCCCCTCTGCAAGGATGTCGCTGACTCTTGAAGCAGTGCCTGTGGCTTCTCCCACACACCTCCCACGTGGCAGGTACCCGTCCCATATGGATACCCTTCCTTGCCATTGGGAGAGGTGGTGAATCTCTGTTTTTAGAGTCATTGGATTTTGGTCTGACTGCATCAGTTATCTGAAATGAGAAGTTTGATTCTTCTCAGAACAGGACAGTGTTTAAAGGGTGGGCTCTGGTCTGGAAGTACCTGGGTTCCAATCTTGACTTTGTTGCTCACAGCTATGGGAACTTGAGCAAGCTGTTAAACATCCCTGTAGCTTGATTTACCACCTTATTAAAACATGAATAACAATAGCCATTTAACTTCTATAAGGATTAAATATATCTGATACATTTGTAATTAATGCATGTAATGCACTTATAATCCTTCTGGCGTGTGACGAGGACTAGAGACAAATTGGCTGTTATTTTCTTAGTGATACTGCTACCGCTCTATCCTGGAGCATGCCTGATGTAGTCCTCTGTGCCCATGTGGATAAGTGTTCCTGTGGCCCAGGCCACTGAGCTGTGTGGTCTCTCTATTGGATATACACTAAGGAGTCTCAGCTGGGACACTGCTAGAGACCAAAGGCTGGACATTCTGAGTGGCTTGTGGTGTGGGCTTCCAGAAGACTTCAGAGCTTTCTGGAAGAACTGTGAAGAACCATCTGAGACACAAATTTACTGGGGGCATGTGTCCTCAGATACACAGTGTGGTTGATTAATAGTGGCCAAGCTATTGGAGAGAAGAGGGAGACTGACTCCAAATCCGTTGGGGGCCTCCTCTGTGTTCCTCAAATCGTTTTAATAATGAACACTACAGAAATTGGGCATTGTGAGGAAGACCAAAAGCACTATTTTCATGGAAAACTTTGCTAGCTTGTTCTGAGGAATCCTCAAGAAACCCCTCATGCACTGGCTTCTCGTCCCTCACGTATGCAGGATGGATGGTGACCATGTTTGCTGAGCCAGAGTCCATCCAGATTCCTAACAGATGTCCATGAGGGAATCTGAATACTTCTTCTATGGGAAGGAAACTTCCTTTCAACGCTTTTGGTAAAGAAGAGAGTCTGGGAACTTATTGAAGACTAGAATAAAGTGCAGGTGACTGTGCTCCTCCTGGGTGCTCAGAGTAAATCAGACAAGTTCTTTCTGCAAAGCCTGCAGGCCTAATGATTTTCCAGAAGGAACAGCCTGGCTGACCTGATTCATATTCCAAAATTCAGATCTTTGGTGGCATATTTTCCTCTTTCCCTTTCCGCGAGCTCTTCCTTGCTCAAGAAAAGTGTAAGTTCCAGAGTCCTCTAAAGACAACTGTGCCTGCTGAAGGCTCTGGCCTGTATTTCAAATACATGTTTCCTTCTAAGGGTACAACTCACAGTAACACATTTCCCCTGCCTCCACAAGAACACCTACTCTGATCCACCTCACCCTCCTTGCTTTCCTTTCAAAAGAGGTGAGGTTTTGTTCACAAAGCCTGGCTGCAAGATAGAGGCATTCATCTTAAGGCTAATTCACTTCACCCCTCCAGAAAGAACCAGGCGGCTGAAGTTACCACGAGAAGAACAGAAAGCCGATCATATCATATCATATCATCATATCTGCTTCAGGGGTGGGACCTGGCTTCCACTGCATCCTGGTGGCAAGCCTTCACCTTGGTCACCCTCCGGGGCTTCAGGTTTCATCCAGTCATTTTCCTTGATTGCTAATTTTCTAAAATTCAGTAAAAATCTCTTGTTCTAATGACTTACTGATGAATTTCTCTATAGGCTACCTCCGTGGGAGCCACTGAGAACTTCCACCTACCAAAGCCATTGAAATATACATCCCTGAAATAGAATGCTTCAATTTATTACTGAATGCCTTGAAAGTTGCCTGTTTATTCAGATATTGCTAATATGTCTTAATCTAGCTAAACAAAAAAAAATTTTTTTAAAGTCTACTTGGCGCCATAAGATAGCAAAGGAACCCTCTTCCCTTCCTAACTATAAAGATTACTGCCTAATTGTACAGATATTTGTGGGTTTGGCAAAGGTGAAAGGCAATTTGTTGTTTTAATAGGAAGCTGGAAAGGTTAGGAGAGTGCTAAGAAAACAGGACCCGAGCGCATGTGACGTGTTGAATTTTTGGGGAAGCCAAGGCTCTGCGGACAGAACTCTGCAAGTGGAAGCCTGCAGAAAAGACGAAAGGAAATATGTTTGGTGGTTATCAGGTATGTAGAACAGGCAAGAAGAAAAACAGGCAAGAACCCGCCCTGGGGTAAACAGGAATTTTTTTTTCTGCATATAAATATGCCTTCACTGAATTGCTCTGCATTTGATTTTTACTTTAGAGATTCGTTTAAGGATTATAAGGAAGGGGATGATTTAAGGAGTCATAATGCTTCAGCCTGGAAATTACAATACTCAACAATAAGAAGCAATCAAATAATTAAAAATCTCAAATACATCTTTCCTTATATATCTCTAAAATAGGTGTGGTGTCCCGTTAGGAAGAAGAATGAGTTAATGACTGGGATCAGCTTAGAGACCCTCAGGTGAAAGTTTTATTGCTGCACTGGATTTATTTGTCTCAGTTAAATGTTCTGTGCTCTAAGGCAGTGCTTCTCCAACCTTAATGTGCATTTCAATTCCCAGAGGGTTCTTATTAAAATGAGGATTCTGATTCAGCAGGTTTGGGGTGTGGCTTGGGAGCCAGCACAGGGAGGATCAGGCAGTGAATTCTTTGCTGTTCCCAACTTAGGATAAGGACCTGAAGTCCCTGTTTCTCAAATTTGGCTATACATTGGAATCATCTGGCACACTATTGAAAACTGCCCGAAGACTCCTGTTTAATTGGTCTGGAGCCTGTCCTGAGAATTGGGATTTTAAGTCACCTCCTCTGACCATGGGTCTAAGGTGCACCCAAGTGTGCAAATCACAGTGGTCTAAGAGGCCAATATTCAGGCCCAGTCCAGAATCAGGGAGCGGGGGATCGAATGAAATCAGGCTGCAAGTTTCATAGCCCAGCCCTTGCCACACAGTTATCCTTCAAGAAACTCCACTGTTACAGATGGCTTTAGCTGGGACAAGAGATGTTACCAAGGCACAGACAATGCCAGCCCACAGAAGAGTCAGCCCTGCAGATGTTGAGTTCAGTGGCAAGCCAGGGAAAACCTTGGCCCTTATCAGCTGCAGAACAGGCAGCTCTACATGAGGAACAAGAGAGGAGGAGACAAGGTAGCTGTGGAGCTATGAGCCCCAGCCTCTAGAGGTGCTTGGAACATGGGAAGGAACCTTAAAAAGGTGGTGTGGCAGGTCTTTAGAACAATGAAAAATAGTATTAGCACATGGCAGCAATTCCACTTCTGGTAATGCGATTGAAAGAATTGAAAGCAGGGACTTGAAGAGACATTCCTCCGTCCACGTTCATCACAGTATTATTGACAATAGCCCAGAAGAGGAAACAACCCAGGCGAGCATCCAGGGACAAACGGACACACAAAATGTGGTTCTCTATACAAAGAATGGTAACCCACTCAAAAAGAAGGGAATTTGGACACAGGTTACAACATGCATGAGCCAGTCACAAAAGGAGAAATCTGCATGATAGGACTACTGTGGAGTACTTAGACTATCAAGTTCACAGAAGTGGGGGAAGGTGCCTGCCAGGGCCTGGCGGGGAGGAGGGCATAGGAAGTTCTCATTTAATGGGTATGGGTTTCACTTTTATAGGATTTAGAGAATTCTGGACATTGGTGGCCCAACAACACAGCTGTACTTAACACTACCAGACAGTTCACCCAGAATGGTTAAGATAGTAATTTTCATGTTATGTGTACTTTACAACAATTTAGGAAAAAAAGTAAGGAAAAAGAAAAACTGTTGGTTCTCAGGACACTTGAGTGGACAAGGAATCAGAGAAAGACTGGCTGCTTTCTAGAGTTCTGGGATCTGTGGAGTCCCAGGTCCATGGAGGGTATGCATTTGAAAATATCTGGTAGGGTATTTGGTGATCGGAATGATAACTTTACCAACAGAAAAACAATTGAGAATCTACTATGGGCCAAACACTGTGCGAATTACTTTAATTATTCACATTTACCCTCATTTAACTCTGTGCAATAGGTTCAAGGATCATCCTGTTTCCTGATAAGGAAACGGAGGCTGAGAGACGCAAAAGAATTCAGAGGGAATAAAAGCTGGGATTCAAACCAACACTAAAACTATGCTCTTAACTACCATATTAACCTAAGCATAAGAGTATATGGTAAATAGATACTCATTTATTTTTCAGGTCTAATGCTTCATAGTATGTTGGTTAGAGTATGAGATTGCCTTCAAACAAATGTCCCAGAGCTGGGCATGGTGGTGCACTCCTGTAATCCCAGTGGCTCAGGAGGCTGAGGCAGGAGGATTGAAAGTTCAAAGCCAGCCTCAGCAACTTAGTGAGGCCCTAAGCAGCTTAGTGAGACTCTGTCTCAAAATAAAAAAAATTAAAAAGGGCTGGGGATGTGGCTTACTGGTGCCTCCAAGTTCCATACGTAGTACCAAAAAAAAAAAAAAAAGTCCCAGAAAAAGACTAAACTAGTCAGGAATTTGGGAAAGGAAAAGTTGCATTTACAACAAGAAAGCATTTGAAGCACTCGACCTCATAAGAGCCTTTAAGATGATGTATTATGTTACTGGAGATCTCCTGAATTAAAAAAAGTCAGGCAATGGCTTTTCTTGGGTAGACTAAATGACCTTTTGAGCTGTGACTTTGTACATAGATTTATATTACTTAAGGACTGAAACTAAATTTGAGGTTATTTTTTTTTTAATGCTTCATTGACATGGAGATAAAGTCCATGTCAAATGCCTTAACGACTGATGTGGACCTTGATATACTTACACAAATAAGGGAATCATTGGTTCTTTCTTTTTTTGAAAAAATAAGGAAAGATAAGACAAAGTTAATGTCTTTGAAAACAATCCAAGGAGATACAGTATTCATTCATGGAATTAAGTGCGGGGCGTCAAAAGGGAATATGTTCTCTCTGCATTCACCTCTTACTGTTCCTAGGTACATTGCATATCTTATATTACCTCACCTCACAACCACTCTACAAGCTAAATGTTATGCTTCCCAACATATGCACAAGAAAACTGAGGCCCAGAGAGTTGGAATGATTTGCCCACTGCCACACAGTCAGCCATCAGCAGAGCCAGAGTTTGGATCCAGGTCACCTGAGTGACTCCAGGAACACTGCTCTAGGGAAGAAGTTGGACACAGATTACAGAGTTTCCAGAGGATGTTTTAATAAAGAGTGATGTCAAGGACTTTGGGATGATGCTCCTGTGTGCTCCACCTCCACCGCTGTCCCTTCCTATTTAGATGACATTATATGTTATTAGTCATTGCTAGGCTACTGCTTTGTGTCACGGATGATCAGTTTTTAAAATGAACTATCTATTCATGAGGGCTCAAATGTGTGAATGTATTTCTTCCATAATGCGAATTACTATCTCAGCTCCCAAAAGCATCTGAAGGAAGTGCAGATGGACTGGCAAAAAGAGGGGGTAACTTTGAAACCCATTTGGGGAAGCTTCAGTGGAAACTCAGAATCCTAGAGCACTGGGTATTACAGAAGAGGGACAGGCTGAGGAGCAGAGAGGAATAAGGACAACTTTCCTCCTGGTCTGCCATTTGCAAGGTGAGTCACGAGATGTCCATTGAAGGAAGTGTTTAGAAATACAAGAAGGGCGTGGTATAATCCAAGATGGAGGAAGGGCTGAGTGGACAGTGAGAGGGGTGGTCTGCCTGGAGAGGGGGCTCCCTGTTGGGGAGGGAGAGACTGGAACCTGCTGGGTTCCAAGGCTTTTGAGCTAGTCAATGGATATGGACAGAGGCAAACAAGAGGAAAGAGTGATCAATGCGAGCTTTAGCCTGGAGAAGAGATGGTCCCAGATATAGCATGAAGGGTAATAGAAGAGAGAAGTAGACAAAAGGCTTCTGTCATAGTCTCAGAGGTTGATGACATTTATTGAGGTAGTCACCATCAACACGGAACAAAGAAAGGAACCCAGGGGAAATGTGGAAAGGTGAATAGGCAGGATTAAGGGATGAATTTTAGTCTCTGTAATTTAAGAAAGATCTTTAAATAAATGGACAGGTTAAAAATTTGGGGAAGATGGGGAGTGATACTGGCTAAATTAGATTGTTATATTGTATACATGTACAAATATGTAACAACAAATCCCATCAATATGTACAACTATAACGCACCAACAAAAATACAGAGAAAGCAAAATAAAACAAAAAAAAATGGGAAATAAGATCATGAGTTCAATTGGAAATCGTGGTAAATGTGGATTCCTCCTGATAAAAATTTGCATGGACTAACTGATTTTAAAGTAAGCCACCATTTTTAAAATTGGTTTAAACATACTTATTGAATTACAATAATACCAGCTGCTATGGTTTGGATCTTGTCACCCAAAAGTTCCTGTGGTAAAAATTTGGTTCCCAGTTTGGTGCTGTTGGAAGGTGGTGGAGGCTTTAGGAGGTGGAGTCTAGCAGGAAGTCTTAAATCACCGGGGGTATGGCCTTGAAAGGGGCAGGGGACCTCAGTCTCTTCCTCTTTCTCTTTTGTGTCATGGGATTGAGTTTTAATCTGCAAGAATTTCTACCTTGGTGTGCTGCCTTTGCACAGGTCCAAAGCAATAGTGCCAACGAATCATGAACTGAACTTCTGAAACCATGCACTAAAATAAACCTTTTCTCTTTATAAGTTGATTATCTCAGTTATTTATTACAGTAATGGAAAGCTCACTAATACATCTACTATATGCATAGAGTACTTAAGAACCTTCAAACACCATCATGTATTCATTAAGTGATTGAGCTGGAATTTGAATCTATGATTTCTGGCTCCATCTAGAGTCCATGTTGCCTTCTCCAGTCTGCTTGCTGGGCCACTCTTCTCAATGATGGGAAGCTCTAAAATGGCCAAATCAATCTGAAAGGATAGTTCCAACCATGGATGAAGAAAAGAGAATATTTGTCTACAAAAATGTCAGCAACACTTATCAAGACCTCTTTAAGTAGCTGACAGGCTGGCAACTACTTTTCCTGCAAGCTGAATTTTCTCGGAACTGTGACCATCGTATGATTGAGCAGCACCTTTGTTATCTGTTCCGCCCTTTACTATCTTGGTACTCTGTCTTTAAAATGATGCAGATACTGCTCAGTCCCTGGAGTGAAAAATGAACTTCCCTGAAGACAAAAGGTCTTGGTTAATGTGGTTAGTAAATAACTTAGCTACTGTTGGAGTAATAGATCAAATGACCTGGCTCAGGTCAGGACATGGGTAAATACTATCAATTTTCTCTTTTTATAAATAGCTTTATTGAAATGTAATTTGCATACCATGAAATTCACCAGATGTAAGTATACTGAGGAATGCTAGTAAATTTTTAGTAAATATAAAGAGTGTTGCAACCAATTTAGTTTTAGAAAATTTTCATCTCCGCACCCCACCCCCAGGCAAATTCCCTTGTACATGTTTCCAATGAATCTCTGTCCCCACTCTCAGTCCTAGGCGACCACCTATCTGCCTTCTGTTATCACTTTGCCTCTTCTACAATTTCGTATAAGTGGAATAATATAATAGGTAGTCTTTCAGGTCTAAATTCTTTCACTTGGCATGTTTTTGAGCCCATCGACACTGTAGCGAGGATCAGGACTTCGCTTCCTCTTATTGCTTAATAACACACTACTGCGCAGGTACACTGTATCTTGTTATCCACTGACCAGATGATGGACTTTCAGATTGTTAGTTTCGATTATAATGAATAATGCTGCTAGGAACTTTGTGTATGTGGTTTTATGTGGATAGACATTTTCTCTTGTATAGATTCCTAGATGGAGAGTTGTTGGACAGTATGGAAAGTTAATTTTAGGATTCTACCAAACTGCTTCCAAAATAGCTGTGCCAATTTATATTTCTACCAGCATTACACGAAGAATCCAATTTCCCCACGTACATCCTTCCCAATACTTGGCAAGGTCTGTCTTTTTAACTAGGGCCATTCTTTTGGGTGTGTAGTGGTATCTCATTGTAATTTTAATTTGCATTTTCTGATGACTAATGATATTGAGCATTTTATATGCTTATTAGTCATTCATATTTTCTCTTTTGATGAAATGGCTATCAAATTGTTTGCTCATTTTATAATTGAGTTATTTGTCTCATAAGTTATAGTACTTCTCTGTATATTCTGCCTAAAGCCTTTTATTGAATATATAATTTGCAAATATTTTCAACCAGTGCATGGCTTATCTTTTTATTATAGTGGTGCCTTTTGAAATACAAAAGCTTTCAAGTTTGATGGAATACAATTTATCAGTTTGCTTTTTTCCTTTAAGGATCATGTTCTTGGTATAACAACTAAGAACTTTTAACCCTACCTAAGATCACAAAGATTTTCTCCTATGTTTTCGCCCAGAAGTTTTCTTGTTTCCACTCCTAGCCTTTGGCCTACAATTTCCACTTATAGCACCTATGTATAGAAGCAAGGCTGTGTTTACTAGGATTACACAACATCTAATACAATTTTCATCTTCAATATATACTAGTGGTCAAGCAGGAAAGAATCCCTGAAGGTGAAGTCCTACAGGGTGTGCATGTTTTCTGTGGGTGAAGTGGGTTTTGTTCTGTGTGTGACTTTGACGTAAGTGTGGAGGAGGAGAGGACAGAGCTGGGATCTGCTGCGAGCATGTCCTTTTTCGGGTCAGCCAATCAGAATGTGCTAGATGCAATAGCAAGTAGAACTGGCCATCTGGCTTCAGCCTAAAAATGAAAAACGACTATTTAAATCTGCTGTCTATCTGCTCTAGGCATTACTTAGGACATCTGCATGCTCGATAAATAAAAATCAATTATAAATTCCATTTCTCTTTCCAAGTCTGTGTTCATCGGGTTACAGGAATGGTTTGGGCACAGGTAGGGGGAAACGTGAGGACAAGGTAATGAACTGGGATAAACTCGAATTAGGATGCAGAACCATTTTGAGTTGTCAGGGCAATTGAGGATTTTGTGTTAGACCTAGCAGAAGATTTCAAGAATGCAGTCATTTGCCTAAACCCTCCCCGCTCCCAGCCATCAGCCTCTCTCAACATTCTCACATCCTTCCCGATTGCAACAGGAGCCCTCGTAAACAACCGTCCCAGGGCTAATAAATAACACATCAACTAAGATAAACAAACAGCGATGATGATGATGGGCGCGATAAAGGAAAGATGATGTGCTTGGCGAGGTCTCTGTGCTAATGCCAGAAGGCGCGGGTAGGGACAGATTGTCCGCAAGCCGGAGGAGAATGCAGGGGATGCTCATTCGTGTAGCAGGGCAGAGACAACTCAGGCAGGACCAGGAACTGACATTGTGAATTAGTGGTTTAAGATTCATTTTAATTACAAAATAATAAATTAATCCTAATCCTTAAAAAATAAAAAGCTTCCTGCAAATAAGCGTGGCAGTGCCCTGCGTACGGCCCTGCGATCTCCAGTGCTGCTCCCTCTCCCTTTCTCAAAAAAGCCCACTCAGGTGCTTGCTGTGGCGATTTTCACTGGAACTGACACACATATATACAAGTCCCATGAAACACTGTGAGTGTTTGGGGTTTCCTTACACAGATGATGTTGGGTCATATGACCCATTCTGCATCTTGCTTTTTCTCTTTCATTAATACATCCTTTGTTTTTGTGTTTTTCTTTTCTTTTGTTTTGTTTTTTTGGTACTGGGAATTGAACTGGGTTTTTAACCACTGAGCCATATCTCTAGCTCCTTTTATTATGAGGAAGGGTCTGGCTAAGTTGCTTAGGGACTCACTAAGTTGCTGAGGCTGGCTTTGAACTTGTGTTTCTCCTACCTCACCCTCTCGAGCCATGGGGATTATAGGCATGCGCCACCACACCAGCTCATTAATATATCTTTAGGGATCTTTCCACATCAGGACACAGAGACCCTGTCCGTACCACTCTGGTGGTCTGGATGGGGAAAGGTGAAATGGTTAAGAGCGTATGTATCCCGTGCAGCTGGACGGCATGGGTTCACATCTCATCTCTGCCCAGCTCAGTGACCCTGAAAAAGTTCTTAACTTTTCTGCATCTCAGTTTCTGCACCTCTAAAATAAGAATAAGGATGGACCTGGCATCAGAGAGTTCTTGTGCATGTTAAAGAGTCAATACATGAAATCACTTACAACAGGGTCTGCTGTATTGTAGGAAGCCAAGATTCGCTTTTTCCTGCTATCCATTCTCATGGCTGTGTCATGTGTCTATGCCATAGTTTATTTCCCTACGGATGCACATTTAGATTGTCAACAATTTTTGCCATTATTAATAATGAAAGCTTCAGTTACTGCCCCTCAGCATGGTTCTTCATACATCCACATAGGAGTTTCTAGAGGGCAGACACCACACAGTAGAATTCCACAGACGCAGGGATTAGGCAGGTTTGGTGCAGCAATAAGGCCAAATTAGCCTCTTATTTATATTTCTGTCTACGAACCAGAGTCCTCACTTCTCCACACTCTTATCATCAATTAATGTTTGAAATGATCATTCCTCTAAAAAAATGAGAAATGATCCTGCTTTAATGTTCTCATTCGAACTTCTCTCATTCCTAATGGGAACGGAACTATTTTCACCCATTCATCGGTCACTGAGATTTCCTCCAAGGTGAACTCCCTCTTCATAACCTTTGACCATTTTTATGCGGAGTAGCTTGAGCTGTAGACTTTATACATGTGCATGCTAATACTTGGCTCATAATCTGAGCTGCAAATATTTTCTCTTCCGTCAAGGTATTAATTTATTGAAGTACTCCAAGGAAACTTAGCCCTTTCTCAAGCAGTCTGTACTGAGTGGGATCTCAGGAGGATTAAACCACTCAGAGACCACCATGGCCATGCACTGACTATAGCTCTCAAAGGTCACAAGATGACATGAATGGGCCACAGCAGTGGAACATTCCAGAAAAGAGCTTCTGCACCAGAGACATTAAGCTCCCCCTCATTCTGACAGAGATGGTTCTAAGAGCCCTGAGTTTTGCTGATCTGATCATTTTTAATCCCCTGAACTGTGGCTACCTCTGAAAGATGATTCCAGTTGGGGGTGGTGTGGACCTGCAAGCTCCTGGGGAGGATCACAGTAGATAAGAGAAACAGGAAATAAGAATGAAGCATCATGAATTCCTCTGGGATCTTGCTATTCAGAGTAGAAGCAGCAGCATCTCAAGGAGCTGGCTAGAAATACAGAATATCAGGCCTCACCCCAGAAAGACTGAAGCGGAACAAAATCCGCAATGTAGCAGGATCTGCAGGGAATTTGTGTGTACATCACAATGTATGAAGCGGGGCTCTGGCTTGTTTGAACAGGCCAGAATTGTCTGCTTGGTGGACCAAGGGTTTCGTTCACCAGCTGTTATAAGTTGAATTTTGTCCTTCCTAAAATTCACACACAAAGTCCTAACCCCCAGTACATCAGAAAACAGAATGTTACCTTGTTTGGAAATAAGGTCATTGAGGACCCCGTCAGTTAAGATGAGGTCACACTAGAATGTGATGGGCCCCTAACCCAGCTTGATGGGAATTCTTACAGAAAGGAGAAATTTAGCACAGGAATCCATGCCTGAAGATCACCATATAAAGATGAAGGCAGAAGCCACGCACGGTGGTGCACACCTGCAATCCCAGGCTCAGGAGGCTGAGGCAGGAGGATCACAAGTTCAAAGCCAGCTTCAGCAACTTACAGAGGCTCTAAGCAACTTAGTGAGATTCTGTCTCAAAATAAAAAAGGGCTGAGGATGTAGTTCAGTGGTAAAGCACTCCTGGGTTCAATTACCAGTACCCAAAACAAAAACAAAAACAGAAAAAAACGACGGAGGCAGAGATCAGGGTGATGCAGCGGAAGTAGTACCACCTAGGATTGCTAACAAACCACCTAAAGCTAAAGGGAGGCATGCAACAGAGTCACCTTCACAAACCTCAGAAGGAGCCAAGCAACCAACACCTTGCTCTTGAACGTCTAGGCACTGGAACTGAGAGAATAAAATTCTGTTGTTCAAGACACTCAATCTGAGCTACCTGTTACTGCAGCACTAGCAAACTAATACACTGTCCCTTAGGTTTCTCATGAAACCCAAGGCATGGGTTTGTCTTACAGATAAAACTTTCGGGGAGACACGCTGGGCACAAGCTGCCCCCTCCCTCCCTTTCAGACAGTCAAGGTGCAGTGCCTGCAGCTCATTTGTAACTTTTCACAGGGTCAAGCGATGCCTCCCAGGGTCTCAGCAGTGGTTGACAGCGCTCACACTGGACCCCCTCCCCTGTTCCCTGCCTTTAAAGGGAATTGGGAAGCAGTTAGGTGCGGAGGGAAAGGCTGGCTGAGACGGGGCCTTTATCCTTGCTTGGATGTTTCTACGCAAGTGTTTATACCAATGGGCTGTTAAAATGAGAAGGAAAACGTGGATCTGAGAGAGTATTTCTTCCTTTGCCACCCATTAGAATTCACAGCAGTTAAGGCCACGGTTCCCAATCTACTCACAGCTTGTTTAAGCAGAGTCTACGGCCTCAGTGAATCAAGGATTAGACAAATTCCCACCTTCTGGATCAAGGTCAATTGCTTCCAATCAGGCTTTCCTGAAACGAGCAATACCTGGGAAACAAGGTACTTTTGCTACTGACTGCATCTCCTTTATACTGAATTGTAAAATTTTCTGCATCCTAACTAGATCTTTTAGAATGATGCCCAATTCTTTTGTATAAAAAATTTGTTTTTCCAAATAAGAAGAGTTGCTGTTTATAAAGTAGTTAAATGTGCTATGCACAGGGCTCATAGTTCACACATGGATTATCTTTATCTTCATTGTCCCCCTTTATGGTGGGTGATACAATTATCTGCATTCTGCAGCCAAGGACACTGAGGTATCACAAACCAAACTCAGCCGCTAACTGACGATCAGCTAACAAGGTATGAGGTGTTATCTTGCTCGTAGCCTCCCATGGAAGCTATATAATAACAGCTGTATAAAGGACACGGAGGAAGCACATTTACATTCTACTCCTGAACAGTCTTTTGTCAAGTGGGTGTGGTGGCGCATGACTCAGGAGGCTGAGGCAGGAGAGTCACAAATTAGAGGCTGGCTTCAGCAACTTGGCGGGGCCCTAATCAGCACTGTGAGACCCTGACTCAAAATAAAAACAAGAAGGGCTGGGTATGTAGCTCAGTGGTAAAGTACCCCTTGGTTCAATCCCCAATACCAATAAGAAAAAAAAGAAAAAAAGAATCCTTTGTCACTGGCACCACACAGCAGGGAGGGCAGGCAGTAAATAATGGAGGTAGAAAGAAAGGGATGATGATGGCCTGGAGCAGTGGCTCAGCAGTTGGAGCGCTTGCCTGGCATGCGCAAGGACCTGGGTTCAAATCCCAGCACCATGTACACAACGAAGCGTCAGAGAAACAAAGGCCAGATGAAAAACTGAATAAAATTGATTCTCTCTCTTCCTGTCTCTTAAAAAAAAAAAAAAAGAATGGGATGAAGAGTCTTTGCATCTGGAGACGCCGTACACATAGGCTAAATCACACTGAAAAAGACAAATCAAGTCGACAGATTGGATGAAAGGTTCTCTAAACCTACAGGAAGTGTACACGGGTTATCCAGACTGAGCAGGCAGCCAAATCCCCTGGAGCATTTGTTAAAAGACAGACGCTGGGCTTCACCCCTGAACCCCAACTCCTGAGCCTGCAAGTCCTGGGTGGGGCCTGAAAATCTGCCCATCTTAAATTCCCAGGTGCTGCTAACAGTCCTCTGGGGCCACTCTTTGAGAATCACTGGGCTTATGGTTAAGATCAGACTCTGACGTCGAAGAGAGATACAATTGTCACTCTTCTGCCCCAGCACAGCTGTATATAACCTTGGGCAAGTTTTTAGTATTCTCTGTACTTCTGTTTCCTTCAGTATAAAATGGGGCTAAAGATTGTACCTGATCTCATACATTAATTATAAGATATGAACACGATTGTAGGAACGACTATTAAAAAGACTGACACAAGACCTGGTACTTATTAAACATTCAACAAATGCTAGAGGTCACCACCACCACCATCATCACTGACACAATTTTTGTTCTTATACACATCATGTATTCTTCCACCTCTCCTATCACCTCCACCATGCTGGAGCTCTTTGCATTTCATATGAAAAATAGATCCTCATAGTAGCTCTAAGTCATGGATTTATTGTGACGATAAAATGAGTCACTCCTTGTAAAGAATTTTGCAGCATGATCTCTGTATAGTCAGAGATCGTTATTATTGCTCCTCTTCCTGCTATCAATTGCGCATTGTACTATTTTATATACATTAGGTCATTTAATCCTCAGAGTCATCCTGCAAGGTAGAAAATGTTACGGCCATTTTATAAATGACGAAACTAAAGCATCAGAGGGTGCTTGCTCAGCCTTACTCAGTAGTTATGATTTAAATGTAGGTCTGTTTGTCCCAATGAATGGTACATGATGTCCCGGTCCTGCCCAGCTTCCTAACTTACTCCAGAATAGGCCAAGTTCTCCTAGGCGGACAGTACTAAGAGACAGCAAGTTTTCGCTTTCAAATTGTAGGCTTGGAAAAACCATTTCACTAATTAGTCCAGGACACAGATCAAGGCTTGTTGACATCAAATCCCTCTTTGCTTTTTTTTAGATAATCAAGGTGACTTCCAGCCTGTAAAAATTCACTGAGAAAGAAAATAGAACTGCCACAAGCTAGGCTCATACATATTTTCTGAGTCACCAGCTAAAAAGCATTCATCTTACTCCCGACTCTGTATCTCTTTCCCTTGCTGGGTCACTTTCTACCCACACAGCCAGACATAAGGATGCAGAAACCATAGTTATAATAATTTGAAACTGGCAAATGTCATGTCACAACGTTAGACTCAGATTTCCCTGAAGGAAGAGGTATTTAAGCATAATCTAGGTACCGGGCTTTGAATCCACCTGATTAGCTACAAGATGAAAATGATTTTTCTTTCTGTAACCACCGAGGTGGTCCCTGAAGAGGTTTAGGATATTAAGCTGGCGCCAAATGTCAAGGAGTGTTTCTAGGTAGCTTTCAAGGTCACAGAGGAGGGCCAGATATTTACAGAGGCGGGAACCACAGGCTTGACCTAGGAGTGGAGTGCCTTCCAACTGATGTATGTGGTTAATGTTCATAGGAAGGAGAAGCCTCTAGCAGTAGAAGATCATATTTCTATTTACCTGGAGGCAAAAAATAATCATAAACAGGTGCTCTTGAATGTTCAACCATGCTGTCTGAGTACTCAACCAAATACCTCCTCATCTACCTCAGGTTTCAGGGAAGAGAAAGCAATTTTAATTCCTTTCCCTTTTATCTCTGGATCCCTTTAAAAACATAGAATAAAATCTTTTAGGATAACAGAACATGTGTACAGAATATGGTCGTAGCCAGAAGTTATCCCATAGCTCTGGCCTGTGACCAGTTTGCCTGGGAGGATTTATTTTAAGCTATTCTTATCTGAATTCGTCTGGCTGCGCCAGCATGGGAGCTAATTCTCTGACAATAAGCCTGCTGGGGTGTGTTTGGGTCTCTGCTTGTTTGTTTTGATGTGTACAAAGACTGCAGAATGGATAGCAGCATCACACGCCTCTCTGAATGCGAGGCGCAGGCTGGCACCGCAGGGAAGCCTGGATGATATTTGGGGAGCTGGGTAGAGAACAAGCAAAGCCCTTTGGGGAGAATACAGGAAGGCACACTGTCTCCCTGCAGGGAGACCCAGAAGCACAGGGTCTCCCGAGATGAACATCGCTACCTGCATTCAAGCAGACCAGTCTGTCAAGATCATTGCAGGAGATGTCCCAAGTCTCTGTTCTGGCAAGGAATCCAGCGGAAATGCTGAGCTGTGGGTGGCAGGTGCTTCAGGGACACTTGGCTCAGGTTATTGCATGTGGCTCGCACATCCAGCTGAGGGGCGCTGTTGCCCACAGTCTTCAGCTGTCACCCTGTCTCAGCAGGCAACATGACTGCTGGAACCTCCAGCTTCAGTCTCTCAACCTTCTTGGTTCCATACCCTCCAATCTCTACTGGCTTCACTGCAGCCACAGCCTCAGACGTCATCTCAGGCAATACCACTCAGTGACCTCCCCAGCTTCTGTCACTCCAATGTCCACTGTGTGCTGCTTCCTTTCCACTCCTTCCTTATGGTGCTGGACAGCCTGGATCATCTTGGTCCCTTGATGTTCCCAAAAACCTCATTCTTGGAAAGGCTATGATCTCTCCAAATGTAGCAGGTCAAGATTTTGATATTAGGCTGATGATGGACAGGGGCACCATGTCGTCCCAAGTGTAGCCAATGCCAACACATTTCTATTGTTCTCTAATTGACCGTCAAAGTCCCCACAGTGCTTATTCCAAACGTTTTTGTCACTAGTACTCCTACCCTAGACCTGTTTTTGTTTGTTTTTAGATTGAACCCAGGGATGCTTAACCACTAAGCCACATCCCCAGCTATTTTTATATTTTATCTGAAGTCAGGGTTTTGCTAAATTGCTTACAGCCTTGCTAAGTTGCTGAGGCTGGCTTCTAACTTGCAATCCTCCTGTCTCAACCTCCAGAGTCACCGGAATTGCAGGTGTGCACCACTGTGCCTGACTCCACCCCAGACTCCACCCCAGCTGTGGGTTCTTCTTAGGGGGAAGTATCCTAACTGTTACATTTTCCCAAAAGACAAAGCTAATCATGACTTTGCCGTGTTTCTCCTCTTTATCCCCAAATCTCTATCTCAGCTTCCATCTGCCCTGGTTTCAGCAGAAGGGATAGTTCTCCTTTCAGCCAAGACTCATTCAACCTTACCTCATGACTGGATCTTATTCCCTGTAGCTTCAGCTATTATTTGGCACATCTTCCATCCCTTTTTCCATTAGGTCAAACCCTTTCTGTCAGCACGCATTCTCAAAATCTTCTGTTTAAAAGTAAAACCTTGCCTTGATCTTACAACCATCTTAAATTTCTACCGTATTCCAGGCCTTCTTTACTGAAGAGTTATCTCAACATACATACTCCCTAACTTTTGATTTTTCCATCTTGATTCTCTTTCTCTTCCAATAAAAATTTCAGAGATTAACTGTGAAAATAACAAACCAAATGGCCATTGGTCTCTTTGTTTCTGTGATCCTCTCCGTTATCTGGCTTCTTTTGTCTTTTTAACTGGTTTCTCATCCATTTCCTAAATTTTCAATATAATTGTACCCCAGATTCTACTCTGAATGCTTCTCCCTTTTGTGTTCCGTGTTAGCAATCTTATCAGCTTCCAGAACTCCTCTGACAGGGTTTAAGCCTCCATCCCTACAACTGCTAGCTGGATCACAGGTAAATCGCACTAGGCATAGTGAGAGGCACAGTTTAGTTGACATCACTAGGTTCCAGGCACAGTACCAGCCTGTTCAGGTAAATAATCTTATTTAATTTCTTCCACAACTCTACAGTAGATATTACTGCTTATTTCTTATAGATAAGAATATTGATGGAAAAGGTTTAAAAACTTGCTCTGGATGATATATTTTATGGTATTGAATGCTGATCCTGGAAAGGGCATTGATCTAAAGGTTAGAGGATCTGAAATTGAGCCTTGGGTTTGACAGTAATTAGGGCTCCATTTTTTTTTTTTTTTGGCAATGTGGCTTTTGTTACTTCAACACTTCATTGTATACACCATAGTGCACTGTAACCACTGAGCTACCGCTCCAACCCTTAGGTTCTGCATTTTGAATGCATCATTTAGCCTTACTGGGCCATGGTTCTCTTATCCATAAGATGAGGGTAAAAGATTTTACCAGTGTTGCCCAAGTCTGTATTTCCAAGTTTTAATAATTCTAACATGGTGACCTATCTCTGTCATCTCAAATGCAGCAAGAATAGAAAAGTGACTCAATCAAGGTGCTCCAGGATTCTTCATTGCAGAATCACCACCCAGCACCTTCGCAAGCACTTTTCCCCTTGATGGGTACAGGAGATGCTGTCCCAAGACTGTAACTAAAACACAAAGTGGAAGAGAACCCGCTGTCCTTCTGTACTAGCTCATCATTTTGCCAATCACCTGAGAAAAATGGGTTGGGAACATAGTAGGTGAGATCTTTGAGGGTGGCTCATTAGGGCTTTATAAAAAGTCATTTTAAAGATCTAGGAGTTCCAAAAATTTTTACCTTCAAGCCAGTCTCTAGAAATAAAAAATGATCATTAAAAACACATAAAATCATGCAGAATCAATCACATCACAACCAATTAGGACTTACTAAATCAAGTGTCAGTCATTAAGAATAACTTCTACTTTTTCCCTTTACAAAAATAATGGAAACTTCATTAGAAGCTTGTTTGATTGTTCAACAAATAAATTTTTGAATAAAATAAAAAACCCAAAAATTAAAAAAATAATGGGAACTTAAAAGGTATAAAACTACTGATAAAAAAAGAGCAGCTATCATCCATAAATCTACATCCTGGGGACATTCATGATGAATGTTTTTGCATGTAATTCTCCAGTCCTTTTCTTTTTCTATACATGCTTTTTAAAAAGGTGGCAACCAATAAACTAAAAAGCTTCTGAACAGCCAAAGATCTAGTCAAGAGCATCAAGAGAGAACCTACAGAATGGGAGAAAATTTTTGCCTGCTACACCTCGGACAGAGGGCTAATATCCAGAATATACAGGGAACTAAAGAAACTAAACTCCAAACTCGCAAATAATCCAATCGATAAATGGGCTAAAGAACTCAAGGAACTTCTCTCCAGTGGAAGTCCAGAAAGCCCACAAATATATGAGAAAATGCTCTACATCATTAGCTGTAAGGGAAATGCAAATCAAAACTGCAATGAGATACCACCTCACTCCTGTTAGAGTGGCAAAAATGAAGAATACAAACAACAACAGATGCTGGAGGGGCTGTGGGAAAAGAGAAACACTACTACACTGCTGGTGGGACTGCAAACTGGTTCAGCCACTATGGAAAGCAGTGTGGAGAATCCTCAAAAAATTAAGTATGGAACCACCTTACGACCCAGCTATCCAACTCCTAGGTATTTTCCCAAAAGAGTTAGAATCAGCATATTATAGCGATGTGGCTTCATCAATGTTTATAGCAGCTCAATTTACTATAGCTAGACTAAGGAACCAACCCAGATGCCCCTCACTTGACGAGTGGATACAAAAACTTTGGTTCATATATACAATGGAATACTATTCAGCCATTAGAGAAGATGATATTCTGGCTTTTGATATCAAATGGATGGAGATGGAAAGAATTACGCTAAGTGAAGTATCCCAATCTCAGAGACTCAAGGTCTGAATGGTTTCTCTCATCTGTGGATGCTAGAATATATGGGGAAGCAGCAGGGTAGATGGCTAACCTCACAATAACTTCAAATTGTATGATTCTCAGTGTAGTAGGGGGATGGCTCCCTAAGATACTTGGAGGCATAGGGAGGGGGAGGGGGAGGGAGTAGGGTGTATGAAGAACTCCTAGGAGACTGGAGAGTGGGAATATGGGGGAACCATCCCAGAAGCCGATGTCATTCCTCCACGAGCTACCCATTTAACGCATGAGTTCTTCTGGGAGAACAACAGATGAAACCCAAGGTGGTCATCCATGTTCTGGCATTAGCCCTGGATAACAAAGTATATATACGTTGGTTTTACTGATGGTTTGATAATGTTTCCCCCTCAATTGTATCTCTATATGCTTCTAATTAAAAAAAAGCCTGAGACAAAAAAAAATGGTGACATCCTACTCTGAACATTGCTTTTTTTTTTCTTTCTTTTTTTTTTGGTGGTGGTGGTGATGGTGGTGAACATTGCTTTTAATTTTAATTTAAACATATACTTTGAACAACTTCCTATGGTGTTAGGTATGCTTTCTTTAACCTTTTTAAGTGGATTCCAATAATCTGGAGTCAGGATGTATCATAATGTACTCAATCAATCTCCTAACATTGGTTACTTAAGTAATTTTCATACTTTTATTTTTTAAACAATGTTCATTCAATAGCCAGGTAACTAAGCCTTTGCACAAATCCTTGAATATTTCTAATAAAGTCCTAGATGTGGGCAAGATCAAGAGGCGTGCAAGTTTTAAAAGTCTTTGGTGTCGTTATTGCTGAAAAGGTCATGCTAATGCATCGTCCACCTCCAGTGCAGGCCTCCCTGTCCTCTACTTGCACCAGTGCATTATCCTAGTAATGGTAATTTTTGCGAAATTGAGAGTTGCAATTCATGTCAAATTAAATTCATATCAAATAACATACCGTAATTTTTACTGCTTTTGGTGTTTGTTTTGTTTTAGTGTGTTCCCCATAACAAGAAAAACAGCTTAGGAAAAGAGAGAAGAAGCCCCAAGGAGCTGGCAAGGCTGGTATGAGTGTGGGTAACATTTATTTCATGAAGCCGTTGGTGTAAAAATAATATGCCCGAGCTGGTTGTACAAAATCAAAGGAAATAGGGGGCTGGAGTGGTGGCTCAGAAGTTGGAGAGCGTGCCTGGCATGCACAAGAACCTGGGTTCAAACCTCAGCTCCACATGCACAAAATCAAAAGAAATAATAGACCAAGTAAACAAATTTTAAAAAAAAAGCACCCAACTTTGCCAATTCTGGTGAACTTAAAGAAAACAGAAAGAAGTGAGTTGATTATTAAAGAAACTATTACGCTTGGGGAAAAATACTTTGTCATGACTCTATATGAACTAGAAACGCAGTCAAATAATATAGGATACTGTTTACTGGAGGAAACTCTGACATGGGATAGAAAAAGTGGTCCACACATTTTGCCAGAGTAAAATATTTTTCAAAATGTTATTACACTAAGGCAAATAAATTATCTGGTGTCCCATGAAAACTCTGGGATTCATCATTGGAAAAGTACTCATCCTAGTTAATAGAATGACAAACCCATCTCTCATGTATCACTGACCCAGTTAGTAGTATGAGCAATTCATCAGTGCTAAACAGATGGAAGTTCTGGATGCTGATAATCTCAGCCCTCACTTAAAAGGAGGCAAACTATAGGGGTTTGAAAGGTTCCTGGGACTTGGGTTTGAACTCCAATGCTGTCACTTCCTAGCTATGTGGCTGGCTGTATTGTGTAACTTGTTCAGAGTCTCAGTTTCCACTCTGGTAAATCAGGAGTAATAGAGTAACCATGCAAAAAAAAAAATCATTATGAACAGTTAGGATCAAAGATTATAAAATTAAATGCGGTGGTGTGGGACCGGAGTGGTGGCTCGGCGGTTACAGCGCTTGTCCGGCATGCCCAAATACGCGAGTTCAAAACCCAGCACCCACGTACGCAATGAAGTCTCACAGCAACGAAAGCCACATGAAAAATTATATAAAAATTGTTTCTCTCTCTCTCTCTCTCTCTTAAAAAAAGTGGTGGTGTATTAAAATTCATAAAGCTCATGCAACCACCTTAAAAAAATATCCATAAGATTTCTCAAGTCGAAAGCCTTAGCCACAAACCTAAATCCCAAATCTGGAAGAGGTGTAGGATTCATTTTTGCAAACCCTTTTAGTAGCTACTGAGATCAAATAAACTTACATTTTTCTGTTGTCTGGGAAGCCTGTCTTTCTTAATTTTGCCTTGGCAAACACCTATTACAATTTGAAAGATATGTTGTTTTCAAACCACCTGACTCTATCCCCAGAGTATTTTATGTCCTACAATCTGCCAGGTGCTCAGCCTGAAACTCCAGAGTCCCTTGATGTTTGTCACTTCCATCTCCTCCCACTCTGTATCAAATTAGCTAGGGGGAAAGAATCCTTCCACGAAGATGTACACAGAATTCTTAAAGCCTCTTAACCGAAACTATAAAATCAGCCCTTAAAACTCAAAGTTAAATAAAATTTTAACTTAAGCTGTTGAGTAGATATCTTACTGTGCTGTATTTTTATACTGAATGATAATTTGCTATAAGACTTATTTGCTATTTTGCAAAACATAAAAATAACTTCCAGCACGAGTTTTCTTCTTTGACACACAAGTTCAGTACTTGCTGTTGGAATGGCACATGGCTTGAAGTTGTCAGTTTTTCACGTCCTGGGATTGAGAATTATCAGCTCTCCTGTCAACCCTGTGAACTTGAGCAAGTACATATCAGCACACCAGGAAACTGTTCTCCATAACCGCTCAGAGCCGAAACCTCTTTCCCGAATGGCTGCACTCTCAAAACTGCGATTCTGAGATCTAAGGAGCTATGTCCACATAAGACAAGAAAGGAACTAGATCCACTCTTCTACCCAGCATTTACCGCGTGCCAGTTCCGGTCATGGGCAGTATTGGCATTGCTGTTGAATAAAACAGCCTCCTTACTCTTGTGGCTGTTATGTTCTTGCAAAGGAGACTTATCACAAACAACTAAATCAATGCGTAAGTGCCGCAGTGATTAAATCTTATGTAGCAACTTGCCTAGGCAAAAGGTGGTTGCGTCGATACTGATGTGTTCTGGTTTAGTCAAAATGAACAGCTCTAGTCAGTTGTTTTGCAATAAAAATCACCCTCAGTAATGAGACGGGCCTCATTCAATCAGGTGAAGACATTAAGAACACACTCCTGAGAATTCTAGAGAACAAGGAATTCTGCTTCAGTACTTTGACAACAGAAATTCTGCCTCAGTTTCCAGACTGCTTGCTGGCCTTCCCTACAAATCACAAACGTGGCAACCCCCTCAATTGCATAAGTCAATTTTTTAAAATAAATCTCTATATTTATATATCGAAATATTCTATTAATTCTATTTCTCTGAAGGACTCTGAGTAGACAAGTGCTGTGAGAGAAATGAAGAAGGTGAAACGCGGAAAAATATGTGCGACCAAGCCTGGGGCCCAGTTTGGAAAGGCGGTCAAGGGAGGGCTCCCTGGAGAAAGGATGTCTCAGCAGAAGCCCGAGTCAGGGGGAGAGAGTCAGGCACAGGAACAGAGAGAGGGGACCTTCTAGCCTGTACCAAACACTGCAGGGAAGGGGAGGGGACAGTTCTAAAGTTATCCAGCATGATAGGGCACCTGCCGTCTATGACAATTGACTATACATTTCAAAATAACTAGAGCAGAAGAGTTTGAAGGTTCGCAACCCAGAGAAATGGTACTGAGGAGATGGGAGCGCTATTTATGCTGATTCCATCACTGTACACTCCATACAGGTATTGAATCATCCACTGTACCTCACAAATCCAACATTATATGTCAGTTTAAAATAAAGCAAAAAGAAACTGCAAATGCAGGAGCTCTGAGTGGAGCTAAGCTTAGCGCGTCTGAAGAAAAGGGGAGCAAGAATGGAAGGCACAGCAAATGGGCAGAGGAGGGACAGACAGCGAGTCTAGGACTCCCTGCAGGGCTTGTCCATGTAAGTGGGGTCAGAAGGCGCTGGAGGGTGTTGAGCAGGGAAACTGTACAGTCCAAAATCTGCTCCGAGACATCCACCACTCCAGCTGATGGGTGGAGAATGGGCAGTGGGCGGCGGTGCAGCAGCAAGCCCAGGCCTCCCAAGCCAGCTCTGAGCTGACCGCAGCTTGGAATAGTGTGGAAGGGATGGAGGATTCAGAAGTGTTTGGATTTGATCTATGTTGAAGGCAGAGCTGATGTCCATGTAAGCTGTCCCATCTCTTTAATAGGATAAGTGCCAAAAAGAGAATCCAACATGAATTCCACGTTTGTCACCTAAGCATCTCAGCAAAACCTCTATCATTAAAAAGAGGGGAAACCTAAGACCAACTGAAGTTTGGAGCAATAGGGAAATCAAGAATTCTGTTTTGGATGTGACCCACTTGAGGGACCTATTTGACATCTAAGTGGAAGTGCCACATAGGCAATTGTCCCTCCTGGAGAACCGCCCAGTTCAAAATATTTCAGTTTAAATCATGCGATTCCGTTTTGCTTTCTGGACGTGGGCTACGCATCACTGGCGGCCAAGGGAGATCGTCTGAAGATGGCTTAAGAGTCTCAGTCTGATAGCGTATTTATTTAAAGGTGGCTGCTTTCCTTTGTTAGCTATTCAAATATTGAAACAGGTAGTTCTAAGAAAAGTGATGAACTGATATGACCTTTTCCCAGGGTCTACGTTTTTAGGAAGTTTCATATATCCTTTCCATGTGACAAAAGCTTTTGATAGGGCCAGGCCTGGTGGCGCATGTGTATAATCCCAGGTGCTCAGGAGACTGAAGCAGGAAGATAGTAAGTTCAAAGTCAGTTGCAGCAACTTAGCAAGACTCTGTCTCAAAATAAAAATATAGAAAGGCCTGGGGATGTCACTCAGTAGTTAAGTGCCCCTGGGTTCAGTTTCTGGTATCAAAAAAAAAAAAAAAGCTCTTGATATGCACAATTATTAAGAAGAGGTGATATTTATTAATTTGTTAATCACTGATAGCTAGAGATGATGTATACACCTATCCCTATCTGAAATCTCCATAAAGAGATATTGGATCTAGACTCTAGAGGAATGTGAGCAGAATTAATTCAAAGGAAGAAATACTGCTCGAGTGTTTTCAAGTGTTAGTTTCAGCTGTAAATTGGATTCCTGGTTCAAATGAGAAAAAAAAAATTCTTTTACAAGTTCTGGTCCCAAGAACATTCCCAGTAAAGCAAGCAGCCTACCTAATTGACAGAAATTTGAGAAAAAGTTGATCTTAATCCAACAATTCCCTAAAACTGTCCTGTGCATGGGTTCAAGAGAGAGGACCTGAAACAAGCCTTTCTGTTTCGCTCATGCCTGCTCTGGACAAAGGACCATCATCTGAGCTCGTCACAGGAAACCTGGCCAATTCCATCACACTTCGCAGGAGTCCAGATCGCGCTCACTGCCGGCGCCTTTGGAGTCACAGAATGACAGTCAGCCTGGCTGTTATGGATGCCCAACACATGGCAGACCTGAAAATCAATGTTGTGAAAAAGGCCACAGGGCCATAATAGAGTTGTTATTAGAGCTGAGCCGAGGGCTGCGAAATGACTGAACATCCACTATCCAGAGAGGAACAGAAATTTCCTAGACTGTTTGGAGGCAGATGACTGCCATTGCTGGCTGCTTCCAACTTCCATTTCTGCAGCTGATACGGAAGCTGAAAAGGCAAAAAGAACTCAGATGCCTTAAAAAGCAAGACAAATATTAAGCAAAGTCTGAG
>PVKS010011893.1:0-26019 GCA_004027875.1 Aplodontia rufa | reverse complement strand
CAAAATCTCCCCATCACAAGCTACCATTGTGCCCTGGAGTGCAAACCTCCTCAGGCTGAAGCCCCAATGTGCCCTTTGAGCTCTGAAAATTCTCAATTTGCATAAAGATTCTCAGCCTCCTGAATTATCTTTGTTTCTGTGTGGAATTGGAAAGGTTGAGTGGTGAGGGCTTAAAGAATTCTCTTAAATAATTAACTGGAGTAAACAAAGTAACATCTTGAGGAGTGAGGGTTTTTTTTCCCTCCCCTTGGGAGAAAAAATAGCAAATTCCTTAAGATAATAAATTAGAAAGGGTAGAATAGGAACAGGACGAGGGTTGAAGAAGTTGTGCAGGTTTTTGGTTAGCTGCTGCTGGTATCTGAAGTGGTTTCTTTTCTTAGTTTAAATGGTTTTTTTTTTGGTCCAACTTTCAAATTTTATTCATTTTAATTGATGTATAAAAATGATACCGATATATGGGTATTTCCTCCACAGACACAGTTTCTTGTGGTCTTTATCAACATAGCAACAGGATCTATGAAAAGTGAGGATTTATAGGAATACATTGCAGGCTTGCTATAGGAGATACTAAAGAACATCATTCCTGGCATAAGAGGGGTGTGTGTGCATGTGCGTTTGCGCGTGTGTTAGTGTGTGTGTGGGCATGCACATACCTACATAGCAGAAAACAGAGTTACCCTTTCAAAACTGTTCAATGAGAGCCTAACCAAAGAAATTGGGACACAGACATTATTCTGAGGTACTAAGCTATACTATACTGAGCACCAGCTGATGAAGGAACCACACGTCATTTTCATGAAAGACGAAAATTCGAAACATGAAAGCAGGAACACTATACGATGCCATCAATAATTTTATGAAAATGTAAAACTACTTATGTGGAACTGAATTTCATTTCCCAAGGGATGAAGGGGAAATACGGACTTCCAGAGCAGGTTCATTTTTGCCATGAAATTCAGAAGTGCAGCTAGCCTGGCACAGCAGCACATGCCTATAATCTCTGTGGTTTGGGAGGCTGAGGCAGGAGGATCACAAGTTCAAAGCCAGCCTTAGCAATTTAAAGAGGCCATAAGCAAAAAAAGAAGAAAAAAGGCTGGAAAAGTGCTTAGTGGTTAAGCATCCCTGGGTTCAATCCCTGGTACGAAAAAAAAGAAGAAGCAGCACCAAATGAGGCAGCCCCAAATTAAACCCAGATTCAAAGGTGTTTTTCATTCCTTTTCTATTGTGATACAACTCTTGCGGGATTTGTGAGTTTGCAAGACAAACTAGCCCACCTTCATTGAGCTTCAGGATCCATGGTGTGTGCAGACTCCGTGTGGTGTCAGTAGTTCCTCATCATGACTAAATTCTTTGCACAGTGGCTTCATACCAAATGTCTACCAATCGTTCTATTATTTGCCCATTCTCTTTTCCCATTTATCTGCAAATCGACCTCAGCTGGATAAAATGATGCGTCATGCTCTACATATTCCTCATTTACTTGTTCATTTCTGCATGGAAATCTATCTCCTTACTGCAAACATTGCATTCTTTAAAATTTGATCCAGGGCTGGAGCAGTGGCTCAGTGGTTGGAGCGCTGGTTCGGCGTTTGGAGTGCTTGCCTGACATGTGCAAGGACCCGAGTTCAAACCCCAGCACCACAAACACAGCTAAGTATCAGAGTAACAAAGGTCAGATGAAAAAATAAAATTGATTCTCTTTCTCATTCTCTACCTCTTTGTCTTAAAAAAATTTTGTTCTAAAACTTCTTATATGAGCTCTATCCAGTTTATTCCCATTTATTATAGAATTCATTCTGCATTCATTCATTCTCAAAACTCATTGGAATACTTAACTATATCCAAGGCAAAAATAATAGGACTGGGGATGAGAGAGATGAACAAGTTGAATTCTCCACTCTCAAGGAAAGTGTGGTCCCAGTGGAGAAATGAGTGTCGTCTGTGGTCGCTATCCAACTCTCCAGGATTTGTGAGTCTGCAAGACTGACTCATAGGAATCAAAGGTGTGCCCAAGGGGTGCCAGCGTCTGTGTGGGTCTGAGAAGTTGCACAGAGGGTAGCGAGTCTGGGAGTCCAAGGCGTGGAGGGTAGCGCCAAGCCTGGAAATGGATGACAGGAGCTTCCCGTGTCACTGGAGCTCTGTTTGCCTAAATGTTCGTGATGTTGTGTCTGGTTTCCACCTGCAGACTGTGAGACGGGGGAATGAAATGAGCCAACCACATTGTGGCAGGAGATGGCTTCTAGAATTATTGTCACTCTTAGAACAGGTTGACTCTTCCTCTCATCTTTTTGAAGTCTTGTTGAAGGGCTCCGGGCTCCTTAAATGAGAATTCAAGTCTTGCTGTTTCTGACTTCACTTCTCTCTTGTCCCTCCGATAGCAGGCAGGGCAGGAGGTGGCTACTGAAGCCTGAACCAAAAACTCAAGGAGGAAGTAGAGAGGCCCATGGCATTAAGGAGAGTCCCCAAACTCCCTGCTAGGAGCCCTCTGTTACCGTCACCATGGGTGGACAGTAACGTTCCTTCAGGCTGCAGTGGGGACACGTCAGCTGGCCTCAGTCCTCCCTCCCCAATAGGTCAGGCCCGATGGAAGTGGACATGGGCAGGTGCAGGAGGGGCGTGTGGGGCAGGGGTCGGGTTAGTTCTGAACAGAGTCCTCCACCTGTTTTCTAAGCATTACTGCCACCAACGAACACAGGGTTTTCTTCTTTTTTTTTTTTTTTTTCCTTTCTGGCTTAAATGTGAAGCAAAAAGACACATAATATAATTTTTCAGTAATATCTTCTTAAGTCTTTATGTCATTTTAAGCAACTGGATGATTACCAAGATTACATCATTGAAATTGGTGACAAGAATATGTATATAATTTTTAATATAAATCTCTGCCTCTCAATCAGTTTCCACATCTCCTGCACATGTATATCTCAGAAGCCCACTGAAAATTAGCAAAAGAAGATGATGTGCGAAAAGGCAGAAATAGTATCCAATCCCTGTCGAACGTCTCATTTAGTAGAATGGGGGAGCTGAGCGGGGAGAAATAACAGTAATATTTTCTCTCCTGCGTGGCCCTACTGCTTTTTCAAAATCTTTCCACTTTTCATTTGCTGTGACCTTGAAGCTGTTTGACAGATGGAATCAGAGACAGGTAACAGCCACTCTAGTGACACCCAAGCCACACCTCCTATAGCTGCTGCGTCCCACACACATCCTGGCTCTCTCCTGCCAAATCCTCCTGCTTTCCTCACAATGAATGCAAGTCTCTGATCGCACCTCGAAATAGCTGGCACGTTCCTCACTCTAGCTTTGTGACCAACGTCAGGAGCTCAGAAAAGCTGCAGGCAGAAGTCCCATGTTGCAATGCCCATGGGATCTGGGAGATGGTTTCAGAGGGCGACAGGGCAGGGTGAAAGACACTCTGAAGAGGTGGGAGCCCAAGGGAACGCAAGTTCTGCTGCCAAGCGGAGCTGTACTGCAGCCAGCTGGCAGGGGCCCCAGAGGGTGGGCTGTGCCCTCCCCTTCCCAAGTCCCTTTGCAGGGTCCTCATCTTGGTAGCTCAATAGGACCATTTATATCATAGAGATTGGCAAACAATATAAATCAGGGTTTCTACCCCTCCCATGCCCCCAGAGAGCTGGTTATTAAACATTTACCTATGCACAGCTGCCTAAGAGCATTCAAATTCAATTTTTATTAATGGCATATGAGCCAAATATAACTCATTTGCTCCTGTGTCCTGCCCAGAGGCTCCAAGTTTGAGCCTCGTGATCTAGGGATCAGGCTGCCACTAGCTGTGTGTATGGCTTGAATCCTTGTTTCTTCCCTTTCTCTGTTTCTTTTCTTCCTTTCCCTCACTCTCTGATTTCTGAAGGAAAAGACCAAGATGGTGGCCCTGCAAAATGGTTACAAAAGGAACAAGAAAACAACTACCAACAGGTGTTGGAGGAACTCCTCTCCAAGTTACCCTCTCTTGGTGGCAACTCTTCAGCCCACCTCTGTTGTTAACACCTGTGAAATTGTTCAATAAAACAATCCCACAAGCCCTGTTCTGTCTCTCGAATGTGTAGTCTGTTACATGTCTTGTCAACGAGGCAGCGCATAATTCACTTAGAGGTCCACGTAAAGTGTTCGTGAATAACAAATGAAGATTTAGTTCAAACATTCCTGACAGGTCCTGGTGCCTTACCAGGTTATCGATCTGTTTCATGGGAATGCACTTCTCAAAGTTGCATTTGTGAGTTGTTTATTTAGTGAATAAAGGTATCCATTATATTTTTGTCATTGAGGAAGCATGAATAAAGGGGGAGAATATAATCACTAGAAAAAGCAACTGTGAATTTTGGCAAGTTGAAGTACTGTGTTTAAAAAATGGAACGCTATGCCTAACATTAGACACTTTTTTGGATAAAATAATCATAAGTATAACTGCATTTTTTCCTCTTGTCGTGGAACAATTTCCAGATAATATTAGAAAACAAAGCCCATGAACTATGTAAAATCAGGCTCTTTTTTGTTTGCTTTTTATTGGTTCACTTTTAAATACACATGACATTAGAATATATCATGATGTGATTATAAAAGCAGAGTATATCTTTTTTCAGATTAAGTCCCTAGTATTTCCTCCTCCCTCCCTTCCTCTCTCTCTCTCCATGTTCTTTTTAGTTATACATGATAATTGAATATACAATGGCATAATTATAAAAGCATGGAGTGTAAATAGTTGTAACTCAGTCCCCAATGCTGCCCCTTCCCCCCTTTATTCTATCCCCTGTTCTTTCTAGATATACTTGATAACAGAATAATCAATGACCCAGTTACAAAAGTATGGAGCATACATTCTACCCAAAGCCCTTTATAGATTCAATGCAATCCCCATCAAGATACCTATGGCATTTTTCAGAGATATAGATAAAGCAATTCTCAAGTTCATATGGAAAAACAGGAGACACAGACTAGCCAAAACACTACTGTATAGAAAGGAAGAAATAGGGGATATCTCAATCCCTGACCTGAAATTATATTACAGAGCTGTAGTAGCAAAAACAGCATGGTACTGGTATTAAAACAGAACCTAAGACGAGTGGAACCGAAAAGAAGATCCTGAGACAAACCCTCATATCCTTAACTCTTTGATATTTGATAAAAGGGGCAAAAGTATAGTGTGGAAGAAAGATAGCCATTCAACAAATGATGTTGGACAAACGGGAAAGCCATATGTAGACAACTGAAGCTGGATCCTTATCTTTTGCCCTGCACAAAAATTAAATCAAAATGGATAAAAGACCTGGATATTAAGCCTACAATGTTAAATTTATTAGAAAAAGAAGTCGGGTCAACACTACAGCTTATAGGAGTCGGCAGCTACTTCCTTAACAAAACTCCTATGGCGCATGCTGTAAAATCAAAATTAAATGAATGGGATGCAATTAAACTAAAAAGTTTCTGCACAGCTAAAGATCTAGTCAAGAGCATCAAGAGAGAACCTACAGAATGGGAGAAAATTTTTGCCTGCTACACCTCGGGCAGAGGGCTAATATCCAGAATATACAGGGAACTAAAGAAACTAAACTCCAAACTCGCAAATAATCCAATCGATAAATGGGCTAAAGAACTCAAAAGGAACTTCTCTCCAGTGGAAGTCCAAAAAGCCCACAAATATATGAGAAAATGCTCTACATCATTAGATATTAGGGAAATGCAAATCAAAACTTCTATGAGATACCACCTCACTCCTGTTAGAGTGGCAAAAATGAAGAATACAAACAACGACAGATGCTGGAGGGGCTGTGGGAAAAGAGGAACACTGTTACACTGCTGGTGGAACTGCAAACTGGTTCAGCCACGATGGAAAGTTGTATAGAGAATCCTCAAAAAATTAAGGATGGAACCACCTTACGACCCAGCTATCCCACTCCTGGGAATTTTCCCAAAAGAGTTAGAATCAGCATATTATAGTGATGTGACTTCCTCAATGTTTATAGCAGCTCAATTTACTATAGCTAGACTATGGAACCAAACCAGATGCCCCTCATTGGACGAGTGGATACAAAAGCTTTGGTACATATATATACTATGGAATACTCGGCCATTAGAGAGGACGATATTATGGCTTTTGAAATCAAATGGATGGAGATGGATAGAATTATGCTTAGTGAAGTCTCCCAAGCTCAGAGACTCAAGGGCCGAATGGTTTCTCTCATTTGTTGATGCTAGCATTTTTGGGGAAGCAGTAGGGCAGACAGCTAACCTAACAAAACTTCAAATTGAATGACATTCAGAGTAATAGGGGGATGGCTCCCTAGGATACTTGGAAGCGTAGAGAGAGGATGGGGGGAGGGTGTATGAAGAACTCATAGGAGTCTGGAGATTGGGAAGAATGGGGAACCATCCCAGAAGCCGATGTCATTCCTCCACGAACTACCCATTTAACGCATGAGTTCTTCTGGGGGAAACTGCAACAGGTGAAACCCAAAGTGGTCATGCATGTTTTGGCATTAGCCCTGGATAACAAAGTTTACATCCAGTGATTGCTACTGTTTTGATAATGTTTCCCCTCAACTGTATCTCTATATACTTCTAATAGAAAAGAAAGTATGGAGCATAACTTACTTCAATTTCGTCCCCAGTATTTCTTGGCCCCCCTTCTCACCCTTCTACTCTACTGATCTTTATATTGTAGATTTTTTTAATTTTAGTGACTTGGTGATGAACATGTTGAGGAAATTCACTATGATGTATTCATACATAAACATAGGAATGTTAATTCTGATTTATTCCACAAACTTTCCCTATCTGGAGTTGACAAACTCTAGGAGGGTCATGGATAGAATTCAGGATGTCTGGGAACTTGAATGGAAAATCAATTGCATTATTATCACTCAACTCCAATTGAAATTTAGTGTATCCCTCAATTATGAATACAGCCAATAACCAGTAGGACCTGTCTGTCCCCAAGAGAAATCAGAAATTTTTCTATCACATTACAGTTGTTGTAGATATCTGAAAACATTGTTTATATTCATTACTTCTTCAAAATTATAGTAATTATTAGATACACTGCTAGATTTTATTTTTTAAAAGCACATACATTATACCACACATTTCACTTATATATTTTGGTATTATATAGAATTATATAGAATTATATAATTATATAGAATTATATAATCATATATAATTGGTTTTCTCTGTATTTCCTATACACTTTATTTTATGCACTTAAAATATTACTCTGAGAAGAGGTTCATAGACTCTATACAGAATGCCAAAGGGACTAGGATCCTAGGAACTAACAAAAAACTTTTAAGAACGCCTCTTCAAACACTGGCCCCAAATGCCATCTATTCATTCATTCAACAACAATCAATAACATTGTAATACCTTCAACATGCTTTGCAGTGTCTTAGGAACTAGGAATATAAAAATAAACAGGACAAAAATTTTCTTTCCTCAAACAATTCTAGAGAGGAAACTTAATTCACTTTTCCAGACGTAGTACTTCTTTTAACATTTAATCTCAAAAACAATAAAAGAAACACAAGTGGTATAGATCCTTGGTATTCAAAGTGTGGTCCATGAAACAGCAACTTAGTCATTACCTGGGAACTTGCTAAAAAGGCAGAATTTCAGGTCCCACCCCCAAATCTGCATTTTTATAAAGTCCCAGGAAATTAACTATAGAGTTTGAGAAGCACTGAGTTAGCCTTTAGTTCTACATACTACCAGACGTACTGTGTCCTTCCCATCTGATCTGAACAATGATCCAAAACAATGAGAAAAAAACCCCGAAGAATCAGGAGATCACCTATAAAGTTAAGTCGAGACCAAATTAATTTGTACAAAGCTCAGGAAAAAGAGGGTGCCTCTTCTGAGAATTCCATTTCTAGCAGCAGAGAACAGTAAAAAAATCCAAGCTGTGGGTGGGTGGGGGAAGAAATCATGATTGAAAAATTTGTCACATTTTCTGGTGCTTAATTTGGTCATTCCTTTGTACGAAATAAACTCATCTTGCTTAGTGTTACCTCAATGGAGTGAAATTGGCTACACCGTTCTTTCACTCAAAGAGCTATTCATAGATTTCTATTCTCAAGCATGTTATTTATACTCTGCCTAAAAGTAGGTTTCACAGTTATTTGGAATCATGCAACATCAACAGAGCACTTCTTTAATTTTAAGAGTGAAACACATTTGAATTTCCTAATATAATATTTGGGGAGAATCCGAATGGAGACGATTAAGAGAATTATGATATGTAAGAAAAGATATTAGAACTCTGATTATTTAAAAGCTTAAAACTGATCTCGTTCTATGTGTGGTGAGCACTTCTGAAATTAAAAGCAAACTGCAGTAATGTGGTTTGATAACCCATATTTGATTAATGGTCCAAAGTCAGTGTTCCCTGCCCACTGTGATATCTGATCCTGTTTTTATTTAAAATCTAATATGCTTTCTATCTTAAGCTTTTCACATTAACTTTTACTTTATAAATATTGCATTAAAATGTTATTTGTATTGATTACTGAGCTTTTAGATACCCCACCTCTTCCCACCCCTTAAATTTTGGATTTGAGGTCCTAGTCTGGACATCTGAGGTTAGGAATGAAGAAATAATTACAGTTAGAGTAAATTCTAGAAATAAGAAAATGTGTTCTGTTTTGCCCAGCAACTGTCTTACTCCTATAACACCATCAATCATATTACAATATTTTTTAAAGCATCATAATGTGTTATATTGCATGTATGTGTGTCAGAAAATTAAGATCTGTTGTCTTCAGCACATTTTACAGTTAAGCAATTCTTCCATTTAATTAATGGGTAAACTGAGGCTTAGATCATTTATAGATTTGTGGTTTCTCTAAACTGCTCCCAGAGTAAAGTGTTTACCAAAAGATAACCCCACTGTAATGCAAGCGGCAGTTTTATGTTCATACATTGTGTGAAATGCTATTGTCATCAAAGTTAATCACCAAGAAAGCTAAGGCTAACAAATGGCTTAGATGAATTGGAAAATTTGATCTTTACTTGGATTTAAATTAATGAAATTATACGGTATCAAAGGCAGCACCTCGCTAGGGCAGTTTAATGTTAACAGCTTTCATAATAGTCTCGCAGGGCATTGTTAAGGGGAACTCTCTGAATTGCCTCGTGAAAGATTGCACTGCACCAGTATTTTTGCAAACAAAGTGTAGCATCAAGTAGAAAGGGGTACACCACAGGAGAAATAAAGTTAAACTCCATCATCCCAGAAGACACAAATAATGCCAAATAGCCCCTATGGCACATAACTGAATAAAAATGGTCCCCTGCCATACCAGCTAATTCCTCGAAAGACAGACGATAAGTAAAGACGATTCTGTGATCAAGCCCTCCACTGGCTGTAGGATTCAGCTTTGATTGGTTTTAAGAAGCAGAACTCTACTCTAGCTGATTCAAGTTAGGGAGATCTTCTCAGGACTAATAGAAATCCATAGAACAGGTTCTATTAAAAATGTGGCAAGCTCTAATTGAGATGTAATGTGAGTATAAAGCATATTGGATATCAAAAATTACTATGTAGGCTGGAGTGGTGGCTCAGCGGTTACAGCACTTGCCCAGCATGCATGAGTACACACCATGGTTCAAACCCCAGCACCCACATACACAGCTAAGTGTCAGAGCAACGAAAGCCATGTGAAAAACCTCAATAAAAATTGATTGTTTCTCTCTCTGTCTCACACTGTCCTTCTATCTCTAAAAAAATTACTATAAAAATATAAGGCAAAATTTTTATATTGATGCATTGATAATACTTTGGCTTTATTAGGTTACATAAAATATACTATTAAAATTAATTTCATCTATGCCTGTATATTAGAAAATACAATGCAGGGCTTGCATTTGTGCCTTGTGTTATTTGTTTTGTTTTGGAGATGGAGTCTTGCTGTGCTGTCCAGGCTGGACTTGAACTCCTGGGTTCAAGCCATCCTCCTGCCTCAGCCTCTCAAGGAGCTGGGGCTGCAGGTGCACCCTGCTTCCCGTTCTATTTCTATTGGGCAGCACAGCTCTAGGGAGATGGGTACTGTAGAAGATGTCATGAGAGTGAATTGTGTTTATACGATACAGGGAAGGCAGCAGGAAGAGTGAACTGGTTTTGACAGTGGGCCTGACCAGAGAGAATTGGTTGTTGACCCACTATACAGTAAGAAACCAATAACTGGACACTCTAGCTACCTAGATGTACCCTGGAACCTACTCTCTCTCCTTCTCTCTCTTTCCTCTCCTCTTCTTTCTTTTGTCTTCCCTTCCTCTTCTCCCTTTTTCTTTCTTCCTTCTTTCCTTTTTTAAAGAGAAATCTTGATTATTCTAAGCAGCTCAAGCAAGCAAGCAATCCTTAACCACTTAACTATAATACTTTTAAAGAAAAATTCCAACAAATGAAATAGCAACCATTAAAAATTAAATATGTGTTCAGCTAAAACCTGGAGGCCGAGTCCTAACCATGTTCTGGGGATGGCCATTTACTTGGCTGTGGCGAGCCCGTGGCCTTCGCCTGGCTGAGTTGTGCTTCCTGATCAGCTCCATGGAGTTAGCGGTGCTTCTGGAAGGTTTGTGGAGCCCACTGTTTATGTGTCTGTCAAACAGATTGCATTTGTAACATTTAATGCCCACAATAACAATAATAAAACATGCCGCGTGCGCTCTGTGTAAACACTTTCTTCTGAAGATAGAGCCGGTGAAATGTTTTGGGAACTTTGACATTTATAGCTGTATTTATAATCTTTTTTGGATCATTTCCTCACAGAGTCACATGTTTGTATATTTTAAATTCTCTGGAGAAATAAAAATGTTTAAACATAACCTAATGATATGATATGCGTTTTATGAGCCCTTATGCACCATCTAAGCGTGATCGGGGACTGCTTTGTGGTGAGTCCTGAGAGGGGCTTCTATGTGAATGTTGAATTTCTAGATGTATGCCACAGTGCCAAGGATTAGAAAGGGAAGGGGGCGGGGATGTTCTATTCAGACACACTTTTTTTCCTCTTTGCTTGAATTGTGATCACACTGAAAGCAGGAAACTGGACATGGTTCATTTGAGAACACAACTGTGGAGAGTTTGGGCAGACACTTACACTTTCTGTACTCTGTAAGAAGGTGAGGGAGATCCAGGAACTTTATTGCCACTCTACACACACACATCTGAGGATTTATTTTTTGTTTATTTCTTGAAAATTCCTTTGGTAACACAGCAGCCCATTCATCATGGCTGTGGAAAAGGTTAATATTACGATGATTCCGACAAAAAAATAAAATATGCCTTTGTTTTTAGGTAAGGCAATGAAATTAATCTTTACTAAACATTCTATTTAATAAATACTTAATAAATTAAAATACTTATACCAAATATCTTACATGTGCTACTTTATTAAATACTCATAAGAAGTTTTTTTTTAATTATTCATTTTTTTTTTGTTAAAGATAATCTTACAATTAGGAGGGAATCATTGTCAAACGATCAAGAACAAATGGATAATGACAGAGCAAGCCAAGGCTGAATCCATTCCATGGTTTCCCCCCTTAGGTTCCCTATGGTTCCATGTTTCTCCCTATTAAACCCCCGTGTTAATTGGACTTCTCATGGAAGTTGAAGGTTCCCCACTGAGTTAATTCCCCCATACTCCCTCCCTCCAGCCTCCTTGATATCCTTCCTATTCCCTCCCCCACCCTGCCACCCTCCCTTCATCTCCCAGCATCATAGGCAAGGTTCCCCCTGCTCGTGTAAAAATTCATACACCTTGAGGTTATTATTAGCTTAGCCATCTATCATACTGTTTCCGGTTGTATTCTAGCTTCCACAAATGAGAGAAAACATTCGGCCCTTGAGTCTTTGAGTTTGGAATATTTCACTTAGAATATTTTTTTCCATCTCCATCTATTTGGCTACAAATGCCATGATATCATTTTCTCTAATAGCCGAGTAGAATTCCATTGTATATATGTACCACAGTTTTTGACACCACTTGTCAAGTGAGGTGGGTTGGTTCCATAGTTTAGCTGTAGTAAATTGAGCTGCTATAAACATTGATGAAGCGGGATCTCTATAATATGCTGATTCTAGCTCTTTTGGGAAAATACCCAGGAGTGGGATAGCTGGGTCTAAGGTGGTCCCAGCCCTAGTTTTTTGAGGAGTCTCTGCACTGCTTTCCAGAGTGGCTGTACCAGTTTTCAGTCCCACCAGCAACACTCACAACAAATTTTGAACAATAAGTGTCTAAAAAGCTATTCAAACCGGGGGATTTCTTATACCAGAACCTGTTCCTACTATGAGCACCATCCAGGAGGGAGAGAGTGTAACAATTTTAAAACCTATTTTCAAATTCTTTGATATCCCTCCCAGAGAGAAGTGAAGTCTATGAGCATTCCTACTGAATCTGGACAAATTTAGTGACCTATTGATACTGTAGAAGTGACAGTAGGCATCTGAGTGTAAGCCACAGTGGAAGGTCATTCAGCTCCTACCCTGTTTACTAGGGGCACTCATATTAGTTCACATCCCATAGGAGATATGCCAGTGTCAAAAACATGGGTTGAAAAAGGCACTTCTTACACAGTGGTGTCCAAATCCAATCATCACACAAATGAACCACAACTGACTTTAGGAACACACATTTTGGGAGTCCTGGATTGCTAGGGGACAAGCATGAGATCACCATCTTGGGAGGAAGCTCAAATGGCAGTTTCAGAAATTTTTCTTACATAAAGTTTTTAAAAAGTGATCTCTATAGTTTTAAATTTAAAAAGGTACCTCCTAACTTTTAAGTACATGTGATTTTTTTTTTTCCTGAATCATATGTGGTGGGCAACTAGATTTCCTCTTCTTTTTTAGACCATTATTTTTAGTTTCTGACCAATATCACACTCTACTTGTGACTAAATTACAATGTGCTTTCATATTTGCCTGGCAAACATTGTTCTCAATTCCCCCCCCCCCCTTTTTTTTTTTTTTTTTTACTTACTTACTTAGGGTGAATTTTATTTAGTTGTTCATGTGGCTTTTGTTGCTCTGAGGCATTGTTGTGTATGTGGTGCTGGGGTTTGAACTTGTGTACTTGCGCATGCCAGGCAAGTACCACAACCAATGAGCCACCGCTCCAACCCTTGACTTTTACTTTATTTTCTTTCTCCAAATTTGGAAGTGAGTTGTTGAGTACCTATAGGGCTTTTAAATTAATATTTAAATGAATTTATAAAGAAGTTATAGGTCAGTGATGGCAATCTAGAAACATGGTTTGCCTTTCATTTATTCAGGGTTTCTATATTTTTATGATGTTTTCCATCTAGGTCTTGCATGTTTCTTTTTTTTTTTTTTATTCCTAAGAATTTAGTTGCTTTGTTAACACTATGAATGAATACTTATTAAAGTTATGTTTACTTATTGCTAGGACATGGGAGAAGCTATGAATTTGTGTGTGCTGATCTTGCATTTAATCTCTTTTTCTGTCTTAGTCTGCTTGAGCTGCTATAACAAAATATGAAAGAGTGAGTTTATTTAAACAATAAGCATGTATTTTTCACAGTTGTAGAGATACGAAGTCTAAGATCAGGGTACCAAGATTTTCTGGCTCTGGTGAGCGCTTGCTACTTGGCTTGTAAACAATTGCTGTCCTGCTGTTCCTTAATGGTGGGGAGATAGAAGAAGCAAGCTGTCTCTAGTCACTCCCAAGGGTCTTAATGTCATCTTGAGGGTTTTCCCTCATGACCTAATTACTTCAAAGGCTCCATTTCCCAATACTACCACATTGGGCATTAACATTTCAACACAAATGTTCTAGAACATAATCAGTTGTCAGTTGTTTCTCTTTGACTTTCTTATAAGATGATGTCATCTGTGAGTAATGACTTTAGTCTCTTACTCCAAATTCATAATTCTTTTTTTTTTTAAATTTACGGTCTCATTGACTAAAACTTCCAGTAAAGTTTTCACAAGTCAAGGTGATAGAAGGCTCTTCTTGCTTGCTCTTACATTATATTACTAAGTATAACACTGGCTGTGAGTTGGTGATAGAAAATTTTAACAAGACAAAAAGAATTTATTCTATTTCCAGCTTTCCTGGAATCTGATAAAAAGTGAATGTTGAATTTATCAAATACTTTTTGCTATCATTAAGATGTGATGTGGATTTTATCCTTTAATCAGTTAATGTAGCAACATAAATTAAGTGCTTACATTATATTGGTTCACTTGATACATATTTATTGAACACCTATTAGGTACCAAGAACTCTGATAAATGCAGAGAATAAAAATGAGAGCAAGATAGACAAGTCTTCTACCCTGAGGTTTTACTAATCTTTGCATTCCTCGGGTAAACCCTGTTTGATTTAGATGTGTTACTGTTTTTAATAGCTGCTGAACTTGATTTGATTTTGTTTTGCTTAGGATTTTCGCATCTGTGTTCATTACTGGTACAAGATTACATTGCTCTGGGCCACATTCAAAGCTGACAGCCTTACAAGTAAAATGGATCAAAGTATAGAGTTTCTCTCCACTTATTCATATCTTCTTTGAAATCCCTAACACATTTTTTGCAGTTTTCTTCCTGTGGGTTTTAAACATTTCTTCTTAAATGTATTCCTAGATGATTTATTCATTTCATTATGAATGGGATGTTTAATCTTGTTAATGATTGCTGTTGTATAAAAAGCTGGTCCAGTATTGTGTATTTGGCTTGTGATTGGTCACCCAGTGAAGGTTCTCATTAACGCTATTAGTTTTAAAATTGCTTTTCTTCTGTTTTTGAGACTTTGGGACAGACAATCATAATATTAAGTAAATGATATTTGTCCTTTTCCTCTTCAGTAACCGATTTTTTCCCTTTGTGTAATCTTATTTTGTAGGTTATAAATTGTAGAACAATGCTAAATAATTCCATGCAAGAGAAATTCTTATACTTTTAAAGTGAATTTTCTTAGAATTTTATTGTTAGGTATCAGATACTGAGATAAATATTCTATATCAACTTTAGAAAGAAGACTTCATTCCTATTCTGGTCCTGGTTATTATGTATGTTTACTAGAAATAAAATGTTGCATTTTTTTCAAATTAATCTTTAGTATATTTTGGGATGACCACTCTATTTTTCTTTTCTATGATATGGTGATGTGAAAATTATATTAATGAATCGCAATATTGAATTATCTTTGTATTCTTGAAACAAAACCAGGTATTTATAAAATAATATTGCATTTTGGAATTTGGCTTCTATATATGTAACATTATTTTTTTCTTTTTATATAAAGTCTAACAGTTTTGGGTGTTAGGATTTTGCCATTAGTGTTTGAATTGGAATTCCCGCCCCCCCTGTATTTTAATGCCCTCAAAGAGTTAACAAAGTCAGAATATTATTGGTTCTTTAAAATATGAAAGACTTTTCCTTTCAATGCTCTAAACAGGTACATCTTTAAATTTGCTTTTCTTCTTGAGAACATTTCCTGTGTCTTCCCTAGTTAATAATCATATTTGATATGAATGAGAATGATTCATTATATCAAGATTTCCAAATGTTTTCATATCTGAGATGTCACCTCCTTTCATATCCCTAATGTGTCTTATTATTTCCCTGATTAGAATAAGTAGAGGTTTCTACATTTTATTCTTTTTGTTCTATTATTTGTTTTTTCCAAAGAACCACTCTAAAATTTATTTATATTCTATTCCTTTTTGTATACTAAATTTTAACTTCAGCTTTCATCTGTGATTATTTCTTCTTTTTTTTTTTTCATTAGGCTTCTCTTGTTTTCCACTTAGTTTCTCAAGTTAATGGTTTAATTCACTTGTTTCTTTTATTACTTAAATACAATAAAGATTTGTTTTGCAAATTTGCCAGGTTATAGCTTTGACTAAATTTGACTAGATTTAAATGTGGTACTATTATTATTATAATTTGCTAGGTATTTTATAATTACCCTTTTAATCTCCTATTTGACCCAGAGTCATATAGAAGAATTTTGTTTTCTTTTGTTACTATCAAGAGCATTGGGAAATTTTTAAAAAGCATTGTTCCACTACTAATTTTATTGCATTTTGAGCAAATTTTATTGGATTTTGATCTGGGTAGATCTGCTTTTAAGAAAATTTCAACGTTTTCTTTGTGATCTATGTATATAAAATTTTAAGTATTCACAAAGATTTAAACAAAGAATATGTTATCTATTCAAGAAAATTGAATTCCTATGTGTATTTTAAAATCAGTTCAATAGATTATATTGTGAGAGCCTCTTATTCCTTGTTTATTTCCTACTTTAACACTTGAGAACAGAAAAGAGCTTTGGTTTCTTACCATAAATGCATTAATTTCAATCCAGTCCTTTTTCTAATCTGGCAGTTTTTATTTCTGCTTGTTATACACTCTGAAAATTGAGTCCTGACACATTTTCATTTTCGATTTTCCTACCAGTGATGGGGAAAAAAGAAGATTATTTATGAGACATTGAAAATTTTTTTCCTTAAAAGTCTGCTTCCTGGGCTGGAGAGGTTACTCAGTAACAGAGCACCTACCTGACATGTGAGAGGACCTGGGTTCAATCCCCAGTACCACATGCACAAATAAGTGGAAGAAAAACAAAAAACAGATGAAAAAATGAAACTAATTCTCTCTTCCTGTCTCACTCTCTCTTAAAAAAAAAAGTCTACTTCCTTTTACACGACTGGCTGTAATTATAATGTTTAAGAGAGATGGGTAGTTTTTACGTATTTTAATGAAATCTTATGATTCTAATTTTCCCAAGTTGCTCTTTCTTAAGTATCTCTGGTAGACAACTGTGGCTGATTATGGCCTAATCTTCACCTTCTAATATGATCAAGTCATATTATATGATTCATGTTTTATTGAGTTTTAGTTTATTTGCTATTTCCTTTGAGATTTATCCCTGATGCATGATACATGTTTTCTTTCCCCTTTTTTTCTCTTTTTAGTTCTGTAAAAGGTTAACTTTCAAAGATAAGCATATCTTTCTCTGTCCATGCCAAGAGGAACCAGTGTCTACCACTTTCCCCCCAGATAACCAAGGCATGATCATGGTGATCCTTCCATTTTCCTCCCAGGACCGGGGAATTTAGACCCAAATTCTGATCTGTTAAACATCATCACTTATGTTCTCTACCTTTCTAGAGCTACTGATCAGTTCTGCCAACTCTGTTGCAACTGCAGTCCACAGTTTGGTCTTGCACTGAGTATTCCTGTGCTTACTGCCAGTCCTTCAGAGCGCACCTTCTTCCCTGACGTGAAGACGTTGTGTTTTTGTTTTCACTGGGCTTATTTCATGGTTCTATGGGAATCTGTTTTTGTTTGTCTGTTGTTTGTTTTTAATGAAGAGAACCTGACTGATTTACTTCCTGATGCTTTTTAGTAGAGAATGCTTTTGTGTTGACTTGAAATGTGAGTAACAACCATGTCTAACACAGCAGTCTTAATTTCTTCCCCAATCGGGCTGCAGATGATACTCTGTTAACTTCTGGTCCTGTTTTTTCTTCCCTTGGTCATTAACCTGCTTATTGTTTTTGTTTGTTTTATTTTGTTTTGCCCTCTATTTGAAGATTCTTAAGAGAGAATCAATTTTATTTAGTTTTTCACGCAGCCTTTGTTGCTCCAACACCTCATTGTGTACTTGGTGCTGGGGTTCGAACCCACATCCTTACACATGCCAGGCAAGTGCTAGAACCGCGGAGGCACTGCTCCAGTCCCCAAGATGCTTTTCCAAAATTAAAATTCTAAACTTCTGAAGGAATTGTTCTCCATACATATTTTGTCTAATCATGACAAGCCCATTTGCTCTGAATATGTACTTAGTTCTTCAATCTAGGAAAGTTGTGTTCTATGCACTCCAGGATCATTGCTGTTTTTCTATTTGTTCAGGTGTCTTCTTTGGGGACATTCATTTTCTTCATGTTGGATTTCTACTCTTGGCCGTCTAAATCTACAATCTCTTTTCTCAGTGGGGTTTTTTTTTCAATCTCATCTTCACTTCCCTTAATTCTGGAAGATCGCTTCTAATTTGTCTTGCCTATTACTGATTGGATTATAAGCAATGCCAATTGATGTCTTTATTAATCCCAGTGCATGCTCAGTTTTGATGTTTCATATTCAAATCTATAACCTTTTTCCTTTGTTCCTCAGCTTCTTCCAGTTTCTCGGCCAGTTTTCTCCTCATCTTAATATATTTTCTTATCTCATTTTTCATATCTTGCTTCATGGGATCCTTGAATGTTATTTAGATCACAAAGCATATGCTGTTTGAAATTTATTCCCATTTCCTGCAGTAAATCTTTTTCAAAGTATGCTCTTCCTCTGCCTCTTGAGTGCTATATTTTCATTTCTTAAAGTTACAAAATTTTTCACAAGCCTCATAATGAGGTTTTATTTTGCCTGTTTATTCATCCTTGAATGATGACTATTTTATCAGGTCTGTTATTTCTTTGTGAAACAGAGAGAATAGATTTTTCTTGGATTCCGCTGTATTTTACATGTTTTCCTCCTAGTCCACTCTTATATCTAATGCTATATAACATTTTGTCCATTTAGTGGTAAACACCCTGATGGGAGATTAGCTCTGATGTCACACAAGCCAAGGTTAGAGTTTACTTTGTATATGGCAGTGGCATTGTACCAGGGACCAGATCTGAAATGGCCTAGCTTTGTTTTTATTTTTTAGTTTCATTTTTTTGGGGGGGTATGTTTTATGACCACAACACTGACCACAACACAACACTAAAAAAGCCTTTCATTTTGCCAAGCACCCCCAACTCCATACCCCAACTGGTGGTCGCGAGGCACTGCCACAGGTGTCTAAGCTGTGGCTGCCTTCAGGTTCCGCAGGACCTTCAAGGGGAAGGAAGCACATGAACCCTGTATTTCAGGATTCTCCCTTCTTTTCTTCTTTGTCAAGTCTGGATCAGTTTCTTAAGAAGTTAGCCCTGAGTGTCTTTCATCAATAGGGCCCATTTGCAAAACAAACAAACAAGCAGAATGCTTGTGGCAGCGCTGCATGTGAAAGGCATCCTGGTCTAGCTTCCAACACAGACCCAAGGTCTTCCCATTCTTGCATTCCTTTTGCCACATCATTGGACTTTGGAAGATTTCTGCGCTCAAGACACCATGCTTACCTGGAATTAAGGTGGGAACATCTAAATAGGTAGAAGGGGACTCTGAGGCTGCAGCAGTCTCTATGGTGCAGTATACCGTGGGTGACAATGCTGACCACTGTGCAGGGGGCCAAGGACTCCCACACAGCTCCCAGAGTGCTTTCTACCAGTCCCAGCCAATCTCTGGGGGTGGCCATAAGTTCCAATGATTCTTTCATGTTTCAAACAGAGCCTGGTCCATACGTATATTTTAATTTCTGCCTTGATTACCCCCAAGGAGAACCAGGTGCCAGGCACTTTTACATGCGTTGTTTCATTTAGTCTTCATACCATGCTATCCCAAAAATCTATCTGTAGTCCAAAATTTATAAATGAAGGCATTGAAGCCAAGAAATTTATTTAAATAGCTTAAAATCACTCCACTAGCAAATGTCAAAATCAGTACTCGCTGATGTGGTCTGTCACTAAAAACTATGCTTTTAACAAGTATTTGAAGAGCCTCCCTTTGCTGCAGGGCTCCCCACACCCACATCTTCCCAAATAGATTTTCCATCGTACTCATGTGTGCTGGCAGCCTTTTGACTTTCCTGCCATGTGCACTACCTTCTTCCTATTGAACCTACACCTTGCCTGCTCAAGATTCTGTTCTTCCTCTGTTTCTTCCATGTTAGCCCGTTCTAAAACCTGTTCTGTCATCTCAGCATGTGAACACGCTCGGGTCCATCCCCTCTCCTCTAGTACCCCATTGTCTTCTTGTTACTTCTCTTTATTTTGCTCTCCCTCATGGTTAAACTTTCCCTTTACTGCTTTGGGAAATTATTTCCATATTGCTCCTTAAATGATCCCACTTAACTACCCTACTACACCACCCTAGCCAAGAGGACACCCGGCCTCCCGATTATGAGAGAGCATCAAGGTTTTCTGACCTCCAAATTTCACTTTCTACTGAATCAGGCAGAAATGACCTCTGCATTCATAAACTTTTCTCCTACTTCAATTTCAATGACTCCATTCTTCTCTGTCCTTCTGCCTCACTGCTCTTCATCTTTCCAATTGTTTTCCATTTTAACTTTTTTTTTGCCTACACAAATGTGAGGGCAAAGGTCTCAGCATTCCATTTTGAGGTTTCTTTTCACCTTTATCGTCTTTAAATCACGAAACAGTCTCACTCATGTCCCAAGTTTCCACTAACATCTCAGTGCTGACTGCCTATATCCAGAATCTCACTCATTCTTTTCTCCTTTAAAACTATATTTAATTGAAATAGAATAGCCATACAAAAACATTCCATAGGCATCTGTGTGATTTTATTGCTCCTCCACCCTCTTGTATTCCTAAATGGCAGCTCCACTAACCCCATCCATGAAGTTCTTTACTTTCTCCCAGTCCCTGAAGCCTTACATTTAATCAGTCATGAAATTCTGCATTTTCTACCATTTTATCATTTTTTAAATTAATAGCTTTTCTCCATGCATGTGTAGTTCAGGCTCCCATTCTTTTTGCCTAAATTGATTTCATGATTTCTTATTGTGCTTTTCATCATAATCATAATTCTAAGAGAATGGTTATGTTTAAATGTAAATATGATCATCTTGTCCCATCCTAGAATGGCATTTTCTTTGAGACAAAACCCCTGCTCCTGGGATTCACAGTGAACTTGCTGAAATTTCCAGAATGCCCACCAGGATCTCTCACCTTGCCTTTGCACATGCCATTCCTTATTCTGGAATTTATCTTCCTTCCATGCAATATAGTCTTTCTAGGAAATTACCAATCATTTCTCAAGATTCAGCCCCAACATTATGCCCACTTTGAATTTTGATCTTACTGCCTGGAAATATTTAGTTTATCATTTCTCTATTTTTTTAGTTAGCATTTTTCGCTGCTGTGATTAAAAGACCTGACAAGAACAATTTTTCAAAGAAAAAGTTTATCTGGGGGTTCATGATCAAAGGTGTTAGTCCATAGACTGATGGCTCCGTTCCTCAGGGCTCAAGGAAAGGCAGAACATCATGGCATAAGAGTGTGGCGGAGGGAGTGGCTCACCTGATGACTGGAAAGCAAAGAGAGGGACTCCACTACCCACACACAAAATATATACCCTAAAGGCACACCCCCAATGACCCAGCTCTTCCAGTCACACCCTAGCAGCCTACGGTCACCAGCCAATCCCTATCAGGGGATCAACTCACTGACTGGGTTAAGGCTCTCATAACCCAATCATTTCACCTCTGAGCCCTCCTGCATGTCTCACATGGGTTTTGGGGGACATCTTTCACTCAAACCATAACACTATGCTCCTACAGCACCAAGTAAACACATCCCTATGCCAGCAGTTAGCATATGGCATTACAGGATTCATAATATAACTATTCGTAGTTTAAGGTAAGATTTCTCAGCCTTGGCATTATTGACATTTGAGGTCAGATAATCCTTTATTGTAAAGATTTGCCATGTGCATGGCAATATACTTACAGCATCCTTGGCCTATACTCAGTAGATGCTGACAGTACCCTTCCCCAAGTGATAACTGAATCCCCTGTCCCCCAAGAAAAAGCTTTTAAACATTTCAAAATGGCTCCTAATAGGCAAAATCCCCTGTGGCTGAGATTCATTGATCTAAGGGTAAAGAAAACAGTCTTAAGCATTTCACAGAGTTTCCTAGATTTGCTTTCCCTCCAAAAGGAATAAGTAGACTCATCCTATTGCAACTATACCTCATTTCTGGAATATCCCCCATCTTTGGGAGAAGTGTTTCCCACTCATCATGGGTTGGTGGTTCCCATCCTCACAATAAGGGGTTGGGTGGATATTGTAACTCACAGCTTATGTTTCCCCAAGCCAGATTTATTTGGTCTAAAGTTACCTCCAGAAGGGCTTCATGAACTCATTCCAGGATGCACTATGGCACTCAACCCCTGACCCACTCCAAGGTCTCGCCATCTGCGACCTGCGATCGCTCAGGAGGTAACTGCCTTCCTCGCACACATACCCCGCCAAGATGGAACTATACTTCTCAGAAATGGTGCAGCTCATACTCACTTTCCAACAGAGGAAGCTTTTCCATCCACACAGAGTCATCTTCCTCTTGCTGAAGCATAAGAAAGACTCCACTCTGTGGGGTACATATCATCAATTTCTCACCCTCATTCTATGACTGCCCGGCCATTCCTGCAGGCCAGCTGGTGAATAGGGATCAAAACCACTTAGCCCTCACAGCTACACACAAGTGCTTTGAAATGACATTTCTTTACGATGTGTGGAACCACTGCATGGAATCCAATGTATGGACTCACCATTACAACCCTACAGGAAAGAGGTGAGAATACAGATATATTTTGTCTTATCTGGGATTGAGAAATGAGGTGGAAGGATGGAAGATTTCTTCTTTCAGTTACACTCACCTGGGCTTAATGATCTTACTTCTACAGCAGGGCCCCAGATGTTTATGTGGACATTCCAGAGCAACGATTTTGGGTGATACTAATGGGTAACTAGCAAGAACAAAGTCCTGTTTATAAACATTATTGACTTAGTTCATCTTTGCCCCAATCTGGGTAAGATTACGAATGTAAGGGAAATAGCACTCAATGAAAAATCAAGAGAAAACTGGGAGTGGGCATCTTTCCCATTTTGAAAAATAATTCCTATGTTTTGCATATAATTTGAACGCTCTATTGTATTTTAATCAGCATGTCTATATCAGAGAGCAATATTATAATGTCTTTTTAAATCTGTATAGGTAGAATTAGTTATAATCTATCATATCTTGGTGAATTACAAAGGGTACTACATCTGGGGAGTACAAAGCATGATTTCTAGACAATCTTTTGCCGTTAGCCCAGTGTATCACATTAATCTCCCAGGCCTCTGTTTTCTCATTCATAATAATGCAGGAATGGATGAAGTGTACTCTAAGTTTATTTTCTGGTTCTGTGATTCTGTAAGCCAAAGATTACCTTCTATGAAACACGGATAAGATGTTTTTAAAAAAATGCTTCCACTAAGGCAGGGACAGCATTAGTCACTGTCAACATTCACAGAAGTCGACTCATTGTGGCAAACTGTATAAATCTTTGTCAGTCACTTTGGTGCAAGACTTATCCCAATCCACTCTCATTTCAAACAATACATTCTTATGAATAGCGAGATAGTAAACAGAACCTGGACAATTCTCTCTTTTCAGGCTCATTCATTCATGAAAAGATTTATACAGCACAATATTTGTCTTCAAATAAACTGTTTTGTTGTGGTGGTAAAAATAAGAGATGATGAGATGAAGCAGTAATCTAATACTTTAGTGCAATATACTTTTTTTCCAAATCAGTGAGAAATCTTTATTACAAAGTATTCTCTTTTGGTATGAATAAAAGCTGATCAATATGTAAACATTGAGATTTCTTTCCATAAATTGTGGATTTTGCAGAAGTAATTGGTATATGCCTAAGTGGTATTTGTTACTCTAGCTCATAATTACTCTATTTATTTCCCCATTCTCTCTTCATCAGTTTGATCATTTTTTTCTCTCTTTTGAGGCCCCCGAATACAGAAGAAGTTACATCAGGCTTGTAAAACAGCTTTACTTGAGGGAACGATTCTATTTTCAATCACCAACAAAGAACTAATCCAAGGACTTGAGTTCTGAAAAGCCACCACACGTCAATAACTCAGTATATACTTGGCAATCGGAAATTTCCTACATTTGAGAAGGATCTTAAGTTTCATGTTTTATCATCTCTCTGACTATTTAAACATTGGGAACCCTTCATCTTATAGTTATTCCAAATATACTACAACATTAATTATGATCAAACAATCCTATACCCAGGAACAGATCTTGGTGATTCTAAGTACTATTAAAGTTATTGTGCTTTATATACGTAGTGATGTTAAATTAGAACTACTCTTTGCCCAGGTCTCAAGACAACAGAGGTCATGGCTCAAACCAAGGAGTGACATGTTCTTGCAGGACATGTACAAGGTAAAAGGTAGTGTTTGGCAACTAATCCTGCAGGTCTTATTTGACCACCCATTTTTATCCTATGAAAAGGTTGAGGAAGATAGGGGGGGATCTAATGATAATGTTTTGGAACAAGCTGTTGGGGTGCTATAAATCCTACCTTGCCCTCAGAGTAGAAGCCATGAGGGACAGGGTACAGGTTTTAAAGAAACCACCTGGGAAACTTACTTAACGTGAGTCCTTTGAGCCTCCCTGTCATGGTAGTTCCATGTCTTCCTCATTCCAAAAAACTAACATATGGAAGACCAGGTGGTGGTATACCAAAGAAAGATAAATGTGTTGTAATCAATCTGCATTCCCAGAAATTATTTATTTGTTTAGTATGGGGATTGAACCCAGGGACACTTAACCACTGAGCCAATCCCCAGTCCTATTGATTGATTGATTGATTGAGACAGGGTCTCTCAATGTTGCTTAGGGCCACTCCAAGTCACTGAGGGTGGCTTGAACTTGTGATCCTCCTGCCTCAGCCTCCTGAGCCACTGGGATTACAGGTGTGCGCCATCATGCCTGGTCCCAGAATTCTTTTGTTTGTTTTGTTACTTATGGTTTGTAAGTATTCTATAAACTAGAAATGGGCTATTTTGCAAACAAAAAGAACTGGAAGGGAGGCCTCTCACATACTATGCAAGACGACTCTGGAGAGCAAAAAAACTTGGGCAGAAAGAAGTTTGAAGTGCACCCTGGATGCCAAGAGGCTGACGAGGTGGCTGGGGATCAGTTGCTGGGATGTAAAATGACTCTCAGGTCAACGGAAATGATGGTATGTCTTTGTATGAATTATTCCTAGAAAGCAGAGCCTGTGACAAGTTTGCAAACAGCTGGCTTATTTTGGAAAATGAATGAAAAGAAGGGTAGGGAACAGGTGAGAAATAATAGGAAAGGAGGGAAGCCTACATAAGCGGATTCGTCAGCCGGAATGTGGAAATGGGAACGGAAGACCACCAGGACCTCCTGTGGGCAAGCAAGAACACGTCTCAGAATTGTCCACATGACAAACAAAGGAGCATTTATCCATGCCACATCAGCCCCTTCACGCCTGCATGGGGGTTTCAGGTGGGACCCCAGAGCACAGCAGCACCCCCAAAATCCTGAGCACAGAAAGCAAGAAATGCGTGGCATACTGGAGGTAAGAAGCCACTAGGTAAACCCCGAATTTTGTGGTTGCCACAGCAGGGATTGAAGCAAAAGGCATTTGAGCTCAAAAGATGTAAGGTAAAGCCAAAGGAGAAGCATCTCCAATGAGTCTCAAAACTATTGTTGAAGAAGGAAAAAGCTCTTAAATTTGACAAATCCAAGAAGAGGGGCAACGAGATGATCATAGCAGTATTAGTCCAGTTAGAAAATTTTCTGAGATGTCCTTTCACCCCTTCATTCTCCCTACAATGCTATTTTATTATTGTTACTACTGCACTGGGCTGGAGATGTTAATTAGAAACCTGAGTATGTATTTTGTGAGTTGAAGAGACAGGTGGATATTTGATTACCTAAGATTACTAGAAAAGTCATGGGGCTTGTCCTAGATTTCATTTCAGGACACACAAGAGCTGGCCCTACAGAATATGTAACAGTAGGTAAAAAATTAAGTAACTTTATGATTACATCCGACGTGACAAGCTTGTTCAGCAAAACAGCTGCCGATGTGATGGAGTTTTGGCTTTGGCCTGGCTATCATTTTCAAGCATGTGCCTCTCTGGAACAGAATAGAAGATCCTGAGATAAACCCCCATATCTTTAACTATTTGATATTTGATAAAGGGGGCAAAAGCATAGTATGGAAGAAAGATAGCTTGTTAAACAAATGGTGTAGGACAAATTGGACAGCTGTGTGTAGACAACTGAAGCTGGATCCTTATCTTTTGCCCTGCACAAAAATTAAATCAAAA
>PVKS010011892.1:0-55284 GCA_004027875.1 Aplodontia rufa | reverse complement strand
CATTCAATTTGCAGTTTTGTTAGGTTAGCTGTCTGCCCTACTGCTTCCCCATATATGCTCGCATCAACAGATGAGAGAAACCATTCGGCCCTTGAGTCTCTGAGCTTGGGAGACTTCACTAAGCATAATTCTATCCATCTGCTGGAGGGAATTTTAAATGAAGCACTAACCTTAAATACTGGCCACTCTTAATTTTAGCTTGATTAGAAGAAAGCAGGGTAGATCAACCTACTCATAACTGTCTAGTGGAATAAATCTTAATGTTAAGACACTATTTTGATTATGTTCATTATATAGGAGAAGGCCAGTTTAGCAACCTTCCCCAGTGGGTTTTTTTTTCCCACATCAGTGCTTATTAGCTGCCAACCCATTTCTAGACAGAGTTCCAAATATGGTAACTTCAACCACTTTACAAAGAAATCTCTTTTCCTCTCTATGCAACTCATTAAAGATTATTTTCAGCTTGGTGCTCTCTTGTGCAAAGCCATCCATGTCAGAAGAACTATTCAACAGCCAGCCTGCCAGGAGACCCATAATGCTTCCATTGACAGTTTTCTGTTTCCATTTGGTCCCTCCCTGACTCTCCAGCACCGGATATTTTCAAACACCCTCAACTGATACTGGGCTGGTTACCACAAAGCCAAGGGGATGCTTATTATCTCACAATGGGACCGGGACTCAGGAGCCCAGGAATCTGTGCTTTTCTTCATTCTCACCAGGTGAACTGTCCAGGGCTTCGACGCACTGCCCCACCGTCTTTGTGAGTTTGCATCCCATTCCAGAACAGTTTTCCTATACACACATTTCTCATATACTACCCTCACTTTGAACAGATGCCTCCGTTCTTTTTTATTAATAACCTGAGTTATTATACAATCATAAATGCATATAAGTAACAACATGATGTGCATATGTTCTTAAACCAGAATTGCCCCCTAGATCCCTCCATATTCTCCCTCCCTCTTTCCTTCCCTAATGGTCCCCTCCCTATCCCCCCATCCATCCATCTCTATGGTTGCCCTAGATTATGTGTTACTATGCCTTTGCTGGGTCTACATGAGGTTGACTATCTTTCACAAAGGCCTGGGTTTAGCTTCAGACTCCACAAATGAGTGAAGACATTCGACCCTTGACTCTGGGTTTGGCTAACTTTGCTCAGCACGATTTCTTCCATCGCCATCCATTTACCTTCAAAGGCTGCAATTTTGTTGTTTTTAATTGCTGAGTAGAACTCCACAGTATATAAATACCACAGTTTTTGGATCAACTCATCCAGTGAGGCTGATGCCTCCTTTCTACTGACACCATTAAGTCTGAGTTCTGCAAATACCTTGGTCATAACCCCAACTTATCTCTGGACCTATCATTCACAATCCCCTCTTCCTCCTAATCTACTCTAAGATGTCTTATCTCTTAGATCATTTTTTTTTATTTTATTGAGGAGTATTGTACAATCATAAATGCATATGTAGTAATTGTATGAATGAAATGCCCCTGATCCTAATCCAGAATCACCCCACATCACCCATACCCTGGTCCCTTAACTCTTCTACATTTCCCCCCATAATGGATATAAATGGCTATTTGTATATGATTGTGCATTTTCCAGAATCTAGATCACTTTTAATACATAATATTGTATAAATACTATGTAAATAATTGCTATACAATATTCCTTTTTTTGTAGCAGTGATTAATTGAACCCACAGGCACTTCACCACTGAGCCACATCCCCAGCTCATTTTATTTTTTTATTATTATTTTGAGACAGGGTCTCACTAAGTTGCTGGGGCTGACTTTGAACTTGGGATCCTCCTGCCTTAACCTCCCAAGTTACTGGGATTGCAGGCGTGTGCCATCTTGCCAAGCACTGTACTATATTCCTTAGGGAATAACTAGAAACAGTATCTGGTACATTTTCAGTTCCAGACATCATCTTTATTTTCCTTTTTCCCCCCAAATATTTTAAATTCTTGGTTGAATCTGGTGATGCAGAGCCCACAAATATGGAGAGTAGACTGTATTTTTTTTTTCAGAATACAAGAGCTGTAAGATGTAACAGGAATAAAATAAGATTTGAATCAATTAAACAAAGATAAGTCCTCCCCACCCCTTCACACCCCACCCTACTTCCCACTGTTGATTTTCTCTACCACCCAAGCAAGGGCCTCTGACTTAACAAAGAATCCAATTATTGGCTTCTCTGATTCTAACTGGACTTTTTCAAATCTGGTACACAGACAGCCATCTTGAAAACTAAGGATTATGAGAAGCTGAGGAGAGAAAATGTTCCTAAGCGGTTGTCCTAAACCACTTTTAGGGGAAAGCAGCGTAGCATAATCTTTAAGATCTGAAATGAGGGGCTGGAGCGGTAGCTCAGTGGTTTCGGCGCTTTGTCTGGCAAGCATGAGGACCCGGGTTCAAACCCCAGCACCATGTACACAACTGAGTGTTGGAACAACTAAGGCCATGTGAAAAACTCAGTAAAGTTGTTCCTCTCTTTCTCTGTCTCTCTCACTATCCCTCTCTCTTAAAAATAAAAAAAAATAAAGTGTATAACTGACTTATCTAGATTTTTAAAAAAATAAATAAATAAAAAGATCTGAAATGATTGGTGTCAAAGCCCAACAAGGCTACATACCTTGTGACTTTTAAACTGTGCTACTAAAACTTCGCTATTAAGCCATGTGCGGCAACACACACCTGTAATCCCAGCGACTCAGGAGGCTAAGGCAGGAGGATGGCAAGTTCAAAGCCAGCCACAGCAACTTGGTGAGTGAGGCCTTAAGCAATTTAATGAGACCCCGTCTCAAGATAAAATATGAAAAGGGTTGGGGATGTGGTTCAGTGGCTAAGCAGCCCTGGGTTCAATCCCCAGTACTGAAACAAAACAAAACTTCACTACTAAAACTACTACATGAATTTCACCATTTTCAACTTCACTATTAAAATGTCATCCTTGGGGCTAGAGCCGTAGCTCAGCAGTTTGAGTGCTTGCCTGGCATGCATGAGGACCCAGGTTCAAACCCCAGCACCACATATACAACTAAGTGTTGGAGAAACAAGAGCCAGATGAAAAATAAATAAATAAATGTTGATTCTCTCTCTTTCTCTCTCCTTCTCGCTCTCTTTTTAAATAAATGCAATCCCTGTTCCTGGATCTGATTTGCTTTTGCTTATTTTGTGGTGTTAATTTGCTCTTCTTCTGGTTATTATACCTGACTTCTTTCTGGAAGACCACCTAATCCCTCAATTATTGGTCAATATCTTTCTCCACAGGACTCAGATCTGACCAGAGAAGCCATTTCCCTGCTCAGCGTTTGGTTCAGTAACCAGTGTGGGACCACAGTACGTAAAATTCGTTCAAAATTTTAGTGAACTGTGGGCGATGTGGGGGTAATTCTGTTTGAAGAACGTATTCATGTCATATTGTTACTTTATATGCATTCATGATTGTATAATAGTTCATCTCCTTAATAAAAATTTTTTAGAAAGCTCTTCAAGTGTGCTGAGGATGCCACTCGGTAGTAGAGCACTTGCCTAGCATGTGTGAGACCCGGGTTAGATCAGAACTGAAAAAGAGAGGAAGAGAGAGGAGGAGGGGAGGGAAGGAAAAACTCCTTGAGACTCCCAGAAAAATATTGTTTACTTTTCCTCATTGTTAACCTGTTAACCAGGTTGATCTCCAGAACCAGCACATGAGAACTGCATTCTTGCAGAGGCTTAGTCAGGAAAGCCTCACTCCTACTCTGTAAGCATACTTGGAAACTGGGAAGCAGAGAACCAGATGCCTGGGGCCCCATGCACAGTGCAGGGAGTCTTCTGCCTTGGTGTGCTCATAACTTGAGGGGAACACACACAACATTAGTGAGGGTCTTGGTGAGTGTACACATTTTTCCCCAAAAGACATAAATCTGCTGAAAAATTGCAAAGGGAAAAAAACATACTGCCCAAGAGACCCACCACCACTACCACCACCACTGCCTCCAATCGATCCGGGCTGCTCAGCACGGAGACGCTGCTGCACAGCTGATGGCCCTGTGATGGACAGGAGCAGGTGCCACCCTCCAGTACACCAGGAAGCATGTGGAGTATGCTGCTGACTTCTGGAACAAAGTAGCCCTGACCTAAAATGCTCGGGAGCGGAGTGTTTGCAATTTCAGATGTTTGCAGATTTTAAAATATTTGCATGCACACACGGCGCTGTGTTAGGGATGGGACTGAAGTCTAAAACAAAATTCATTCCGTTTTATTGTACACCTGTTTTACTGTACGCATTGCCTGAATGTAATTTTGTACAAAATATTTACAGTGCCTGAATTTTGACCGTGAGCCATCACATGAGATCAGCTATAGAATTTTCCACTTGTGACTTTTTACCAACTTCAAAAGGCTTTAGTTTTTGCAGCAAGTTGCATTTTGGATTTTTGGATTAGAGATGCTCCACCTCCAGGTTCTACTGGACACAGCAGCACATGCCTGTAGTCCTTCCCAGCTACTGGGGAAGCAGAAGCAGAAGGATCACTTGAGTTTGGTCCTGGGCAATCTCGAGAGACCCTGACTTGGAAAAGGAGAGAGAAAGAGAGAGAGAGGAGACTCAACCTCTAAAATGCTCTAAATGTTGAAGTAGTGTCATGATTCTGTATATGAAAATGTATACTTCTGAAGAACATAAAAAGGAGGTAAAAGGGGGCTGGAGAGGTGGCTGGGCAGTTACGGCACGTGCCTGGCATGTGCGAGTACGCGAGTTCGAACTTCAGCACCATGTACACAACAAAGTGTCTGAGGAATGAAAGTCACATGAAGAAACTAAATAGAAAATGAGGTAGGGGAAGAAAGGAGAGAGAAGGAAAAATGGATTTTTCTTTCCATCTGTATTTGTTAGAATGACCACCTCATTAAATTTTTCAAGATCAAAATTACATGGCCAAGCTATATTGTGATATTGTGTACACATACAAATATGTAATGGCAAATCCACAATTATATACAACTAGAGGGACTGGAGCAGTGGCTCGGCATTTACAGCACTTGCCTGGCATGCACTAGGACGTGGGTTCAAACCCCAGCACCACATACACAAAAAAAGCATGGGAGCAACATGAAAAACTAAATAAAATTGATTCTCTCTTTCTCTATTTCACTGTCTCTCTCTAAAAAAAACACACACGTTTATATGCATAATTAGAACGATCAATAAAAAATAGAAAAAAACACAAAATATTATTTGTTTCAAGGCAGAACAAAATTACACTTTCAAATGCATATTTGATTTGTGCCCCCTTTGGCCATCGATCTGATAATTAAAAGCACCAGGGCCCATTTTCATCTAATACCAAGGGGCTACCAATGCCATAAAATGCCCATTCTTGCATTCTTTATCTCTACCTAACAGAGGAGAAAATTCTGTTTTAAACAGGATGTGTGCAGGATAAATTTTGTTTTTAAACTGCAATAACAAGAAGCTTTAAAGTAAATCAGACACTGTACAGCAATTTTACAATGCCTTGGAAAGAGCCCAAGACTGTGGGGTTCTTAAATAGGTTCTCCCTGGTAAATGGAGCTGCCACCCTCTGCACGAACAATAAGTCTATTCCCTTGATAACTCTAAGAAATACCCACTAACATGGATTTTAATCTGATAAGAAAATAAGTGGAAATATGCTCCAATATTTGCCTTATTTTTAACTCATTGTAGGAAAGTTCTTAACCTTAAAGTGTTGCTCAAGCCTCTTCACCAGCATCCAGCCAGTGTTGCTGTACACCTTAGGTTCCACTCCACTCCAAACATGCTGATTGGCTGGTGACTCACGCATAGGAGCTACCTGCTCCAGCCCCCTTGCTTCTGCACACATGTAATTTCCTATACCTGTGAGGATGGCAGAACACTAGTACAACATTGCTCACGGTACCCTTTACAAATCCATGTTTTCTTTGCAAAGAAAAATAAAGAATTCTGCACTGAATTAAAGTTCAAACTTCAGCTTAATTTCTATGAGTCTCGATGAGCTCAACTTGTCATTAGTATAAACTCTTGGAATTCAAATACATTTCATTTATTCTGTTTCGCACAATTAAAACTGATTTGAATCATCATTGGTATGATTAGTGGGAAGTACATTTTCAGCCTCCTAGAAGCTCTCTCTTCTCCTTTTCTGGATCATCTAAGAACTGGATCTTACACAATCCAGAGATCCTTTTAACATCTTCTCCAAACAGGTCTTAGACTCCAAGAGCCTTGGAATCTCTCAAACCCTGTCCATTGGAATTATCAGATCTCTGCCACCCAGATATACCATTAAATGCGTCCTGCTATTGTCCAAAGCAAATGCTGACCTGTCCTGATCCTAGCATATGTTGGCAAGGACTTTGGAAGGTAAACGCTGACCCTGTATGCCTCCATCTCCTCCAAATCACACTTGATTCAAGGAGTTTCTCCTTATATTGGCTCTGTTATAGCCTAAGCGATCATCCTTTTAGTTAAAGGAATGACCTTTCTCTTCTGAGCCCAACTGTCCCAGGGGTCCACTCCCAAGAGAAGAGCCATCATTCATTCATCTTCTCTGCTCCCAAGCCACCAAAATTCAATCTACCCTCTTCTCAAGTGAAGGTGATTGATTACCTCTAAATAAGAGTATAATGGCAGCATATTCTAGAAGTAGAAAATGTATAATTTACCTTCTTGGGAAGTAACTTACCAATCAGTCATGTCACAGTAAAAGGTAGGAAGACTCAGGGGTTTCTCCTTTACAACATATGCAATAAGACAAGAAAAAGAAACAAAAACTTATGAATTTAAAAAGATGTATTAAAATGGATTCACAGATCACAGAATTGTCTACAGAGAAAATCTCAAATAATATACTAAATAACTATTAGAATTATCGCGCTAATAAAATCTCAACAGGCAAGATCATTTTTAACCAAATAATTAAAAATTGAAATTTAAAATATAGTATCATTTGAAAGAGTATATGAAAACATATTTATGAATAAATCCAACAAAACATATGTGAGATTTAAATACTGAAAATACAAAATACTGGTTACAGAAATCAAAAGAGACCTAAATAAATGGAGACAGGTGTTCATGGATTGGAAGTTTCAATCTTGATAGAATGTTGTTAATTCTTCCCAAATTGACTTTTACGATTAACTCTTTTTTTTTTTTTTTTTGGTACTGGGGACTGAACCTAGGAGTACTTAACCACTGGGGATGAGCAACATCCCCAGCCCTTTTTCATTTTATTTTATTTATTTATTTACTTTTTAGAGAGAGAGGGACAGTGAGAGAGAGAAAGAATCAATTTAATTTAATTTTTCATGTAGCTTTCTTTGCTCCAACACATTGTTGTGTATGTGGTGCTGGGGTTTGAACCCATGTCCTTGTGCATGCCAGGCAAGCACTGGAACCCCTGAGCCACCACTCCAGCCCCCATTTTTTATTTTTTATTTAGAGACAGTCTCACTAAGTTGTTTATGGCCTCGCTAAGCTGCTAAGGCTGACTTTGAACTTGTGATTCTCCTGCTTCAGCTTCCCAAGTTGCTGGGATTACAGATGTGCACCACCATACCCAGAAATTCATTTTTTTCTTTTTCTTTTTCTTTTTCCTTTTAGAGAGAAAGAGAAAAAAAAAATAAAAAAATAAAAAATAAAAATAAAATAAAAAAAAAGAGAGAAAGAGAGAATCAATTTTATTTAGTATTTAGTTTTTCATGTGGCCTTTGTTGTTCCAACACTTCGTTGGGTACACGGTGCTGATGTTCGAACCCAGGTCCTCAAGCATGCCAAGCAAGCACCACAAGCACTGTAACTGCCGAGCCACTGCTCCAGCCCCAACTTAACTCATTTTTAATGTTAAGCCCTAAAGATATTTTTGGAGAAATTGACAAACTGATGAAACAATTTACATGGAAAAAAACAAAAAAGATCTATAGTAATCAACACATTTTTTCAGAGAGTGAGAAACAGAGTTAATTTTATTTTTTCATCTGTTTTTTATTGTTGTTGTTCCTTTGTTTTGTTTTTTCTCCACTTAGTTGTATATGAGGTGCTGGGGATTGAACCTGGGTCCTCGCATATGACAGGCAAGCACTCTACTGCTGAGCCACCTCTCCAGCCACAACACAATTTTTGATACAGAAGGAAAAAGAGGAAAACTTATACTATCTAAATTCAAAGTGTATTACTATGATGATTCTACAGTATTCAAGACAGTATATTTTTTCATCATCACTTGAACAGACCACAAAGTCTAGAAATACACCCACACATGTATTGTCAATTGATTTTTTTTTTTAATCTTTATTTCTTTTTTCAGGCCTGAGAACCGAACTCGGGGCCTTGCGCATGCTAGGCAAGCGCTCTGCCCTGAGCTAAATCCCCAACCCCGTCAACTGATATTTTTTAAAACATGCCAATAAAACTAAATAGGGAAAAAAAGAACAATTGCAACATTCATATGAAAAAACAGTGGACGTTGACCCATATACAAAAAAATAACTCAAAACTGATTATACACCAAATGAAACCTAAAATTATAAAATTTCCATAAAAAATAAGAAAATATATTTGTGAATTTTGGTTAGGTAAACATTTCTTAGGATACAAAATCCAAACTATAAAAATTCATAAATTAGACATTATCAAAATCTAAAACTTGTTTTCTTTAATAGATATTATAAAGAAATAATAAGGCAAGTCACAGACTGGCAAAAATATTTACAGTGCAAACATTAGATAAAACACTTGTTGTATTCAAAGATTATTGTATTGTTATTGTTGTTGTTAGACCACTGCGTATCCATTAGAAAGGCTGAGACTTAAAGACATCCTACCAACTACTGACAAGGACTTGCTACAGCTATAACTATCATTCATCACTACTGGGATGTAAAATGGTCCAATGCTTTAGAGAATAGTCTGGCAGTTCCTTCAAATGTTATGTATAGATCCTCACCAACAATTCGTACAATATCACTCAATATAATTTATCTGAAACAAATGAAATCATTATGTCCCCATAATGATTCTTCTTTTTTTAAAGAGAGAGAGAGAGAATCAATTTTATTTATTTTTTCATCTGGCCTTTGTGTCTCCAACATTTCATTGTGTATGTGGTGCTGGGGTTCAAACCTGGATCCTTATGCATTCCAGGCAAGCACTCCAACCACTGAGCCACCACTCTAGTCCCCACATAATGATTTTCCTATGAAAGTTTATAACAAGTTTCTTTATTGCTAGTCAAGTCTGCAAACCCCGATGTCCACCACGTGATGAATACATGAACAATTGTGGTATGTCTACACATTGGAGTGTTGTAATAAAATGAAAAAAAAACTGATATACTTATTCATATGGTTTAATCTCAAGAACATTGTTGAGCAGAAGAAGCCATGCATAAAAGAGTAAATTTAACATTATTCCATATATCTAAAGTGTTACAAAAAGAAAAATACAAGCCAGATGTGGTGGTGCATGCCTATAATCCACCTACTCAAGAGGCTGATGTAGGAGGATCACAAGTTCAAGGCTAGTCTGGGCTTTTAAAAGGGCTGCAGACATATCTCATATGTAGAGCACTTACCTAGATTCAATTTCTGGTACCACAAAACACACGTACACTCAATGTGCATGCACACACACACACACACACACACACACACTCACACAAAATACATAATAAAGAGCCAGATCAGTGGTTGTCTGAGGAAGGATTAGCAGGAAAGGGGGTTATGGAATCTTTTAGTGTGACAGATATGTTGATAGAAACAGTAATATGGATATACATGCAAGTCAGTCCTCATCAAATTAGAAACTTAAAGTGGATGCATTTTTGTATAAAAATTACTTTCTCAATAAAGTTGAAAAGTTGTAATCCCAACAAGTTTTGTTTGGAATTTGACATATCAATTCTAAAATTCATGTGAAATATGAAGGGATCAAAATAATTTTGTAAAAGAACAAAACAGGTGAACTTGTTCACCAGATATCAAGAGCTACTGGAAAGATAGACTAGGACTATGAGATAGTGATTGGTACAAAACTGAACAGATGAATTAGTGAAATGAGCAAGGACTGAAAAAAAAAAAACCTCACCTGTGAAAAGTGGCTGCATCAAAAATAAAAATGAGGGGCTGGAGCGGTGGCTCTGCGGTTACGGCGCTTGCCTGGCATGGACGAGCACACGGGTTCAAACCCCAGCACCACGTACACAACGAAGTCTTGTAGCAACAAAAGTCACGTGAAAAACTAAATAAAAATTGCTTCTGTCTTTCTCTCTGACTCTCTCACTGTCCCTCTTTCTTTAAAATAAATAAATAATAAATATAAAAATGAAAACAAAAATGGACTATGCTAGTTATATATCCACTGTTGTGACAAAACCCCTGAGATAAACAAGTGTAAGGAGGAAAAGTTTTGCACATGGCAGAGCAGCCTGCTCACCTTGTGGCAGCCAGGAAGTGCAGAAGAGGAGGAGACCAGTGTCCCAATACCCCTTTCAGGTGTGTGCACACCTCCAGTACCTAGCTTCCTCCCGCTAGGCCCTACCTCCTAAGGGTTCCACCCTCCCCCCTAGCAACACCACAGGTCAGTAACCAAGCCTTTAACCCATGGGCTTTGGGAGACATTTAAGATCCAAGCCATGGGCTGGAGCAGTGGCTCGGCAGTTATGGCGCTTGCCTGGCATGCGCAAGTACATGGGTTCAAACCCCAGCACCATGTACACGGCTAAATGTTGGAGTAACGAAAGCCATGTGAAAACTCAATAAAAATTGATTCTCTCTGTCTGTCTCTCACTGTCCTTCTCTCTTAAAAAAAAAAAAAAAAGATCCAAGCCATAATAAACTATCCGAACAAATACTGCTAGAGTAAGTAGCTTCTGATATACAGAAAACTGCATATGCACGAGCAATATCAGATACACCACCTGATATGTAAGCTTGCACCTCGGGAAAGAAATCCAGATTAAACATATGGAATGTTATGCCTAACTGTTATAGTTAAAGCCATGGCATTTGAGTAATAGGAAGTACCGAAATTGCTGCTGGAAAGACTTGTATAAAACTGAAGAAATAAATAGAACACAAGTTTCTCTGATGGATATTCACATTTTGAAGCTTCTCGCTGGGCTAGAAAATGATATAAAAGCCAAAGCATATCTCTTGGACTAGGGAAACCCCTAAACAAGGCAACGACCACATGTACCCTCAGCTGAGCCCTCTCTTCGTTGCTTTGTCACATTTGGGAACTACAGACTCCTCACACAGGCCAACTGTGAAGTTCCTGCCACAGGATTGCTTTCAGGGAAGATGAACAGGTTTCAGAAATAGCGGGAAGGGGGGCTGGAGTGGTGGCTCAGTGGTTACAGCACCTGCCCAGCATGCGCAAGTACACGAGTTCGAACCCCAGCACCACGTACACAATTAAGTGTTGGAGCAAAGAAGGCCATGTGAAAAACTAAATAAAGTTGTTCCTCTCTCTCTCTCTCTCTCTCTCTCTCACTTTCCCTCTCTCTTTAAAATAAATAAATAAATAAATATTGGGAAGGAAACCCAAAGAAGTAACAGTAGAAATTCTGTTATATGGGGCAACAGGAATGAACCCGGATGACATTATGTTAAGTGAAATAATCCCATTTCCCCTAAGGACAACGAAAATACCTGGACGGTCTAACTAAAGCAAACCTAAGACTCTAAAGGGCGGAGAGAAGAAGAGAGACCAGAAGAGAGGAGCAGTTGGAACCCTGGAAATGACATGGCAGGGAGCTCCACAGGTCTTCCGGGCCAAAGAGAGCAACTGGAAATGCCAAGACAGGGGAAAACAGGCACAGTGACATCGACAGACAGCAAAAGTCTGTTCTCTCTGACCAAGCACCAAAAAAGGGGCTGTCCAGCAAGACAACACTTTTAGACCAGGATGGCTCTACTCTAGCCAAACACCACAGAGGAACAGCTGGCCCAACCCCAGCCCTACAAGCAAAGCTCCCTCTGGAGGCTGGAGCAAGGTGTGTCAACACTCTACCGGGGTTACAAAGGCCAAAACAGAAGGTAAGGCTTTCAACCCCATTGGCAGGTAACAAGCCCTACTCAGCAGGAGCAAGGTGTCCATCTCCCACAAGGGTGTGTCCAAGAAGGTCTAGGGGAGAGCCAGGACTTCCACAATTGCCCAATGTGTTAGTCAGCTTTACATCACCGTGATCAAAATACCTGACGCTGTTTCAGAGGCCCAGGCTGTGGTCAGCAGGATCCATGGTAAAAAACATTATAGCAAAAGGGCACATGGGAGGGGGGGGTTAGTTGCTCAGCTCACAGCAGCCAGGAAGCAGAGAGGGAGACTGCAAGGAGCCAAGGACAAAATATAATCCCCAAAGGCATGCCCCTGTGACCCACTTCTTCCATCTATGCCTCACGTGCCTATAGTTTCCACCCAGTAGTTAATTCAAACTATGAATCCATCAAGTGGATTAATCCAGTGATTAGGTTTCAGCTCTCATAAGCTAATTGTTTCACCTATGAACATTCCCGTTTCAACTAACACAGGAGTTCTTGAGGGGACTCCTTGTATCCAAACCACAATACCCAACAATAATAAGTCCACCTTCCCCACCACTGTGGTGTCTTTGGAGATGAAAATTGGAAGCCAGAACTCTAACCCCACCTCTGAGTGACAAGGAGTCCCTGCTCAGGGTTAGCAGAGGCCAAATGGGGAATCTGGCTTTATATCTCCCATTGGTACTAATAAGACGGGCCCCCTCTTTTATCCTTCCAGAGTCATATGAAAGAAAGAAAACTGAAACAGAGGCTTAAATAAAATGTAGAGTCTCCTAATTTAATATGAAAATGTCCAAGTTTCAAATAAAAATTTTTCATGATATTGAGAACCAGACAGATCGCGAACTGAACACATAACGAACAGATATGAACATGATGAAGGCAGAGATACTAGATTATCTGGCCAAGCTTTGGGTGTTTTTGTTTTTGTTACGGTCACAGGGATTGAACCCAGGGGTGCTTCATCATTGACTCACATCCCCAGACCTTTCTTTATATTTTATTTTGAGACAGGGTCTCACTAAGTTGCTCAGGGCCTCACCAAGTTGCTGAGGCTGGCTTTGAACTTGTGATCCTCCTGCCTCAGCCTCTAAAGCATCATGATAAATACATTTCAATGAATAATTACAAACTTTATAACAATTAAAAATATATGGAACCTTAGGAAATAAGTCAGAAGTTGCAACAAAGAAACAGGAAGTACTAAGCACCAAAGAGGAGTTTTGCTTTTTTTTTTTTTGAGACAGGGTCTTGCTATGTTGCCCTGGAATTCCTGGACTCAATCGATCCTCCAGCCTCCTGAGTGCTGCTACCGCGGTTGTGCACCACAATCTCCTGCCAAAGGGGAATATTGAACTGAAAACCACAATAACAAAGTCTGGTGGATGGATTCCACAACAGATGGAGAGGACAGCAGAAAACATCTGCAGCAGAAAACAGAATAGAAATTATCCAATTAGAACCATAAAAAGAGGGGCTGGAGCAGTGGCTCAGCGGTTTCGGCGCTTGCCTGGCAAGCACGAGACCCGGGTTCAAACCCCAGCACCACGTACACAACTGAGCGTTGGAGCAACGAAGGCCATGTGAAAAACTAAATAAAGTTGTTTCTCTCTCTCTCTCTCTCACTGTCCCTCTCTCTTTAAAATAAATAAAAAGAAAATAAGCTTAATAAAATAAAATGAACAAGTGCGAGGGCCTGAGGATCTACAACACATGAGCTAAAGTTTATCTAATCAAGAGTCCCAAAGAGAGAGGAAAAAGAAGACAAAGCTAAAAAATTACTCCAAGAATTAACAACTGAAAACTTTCCAGACCTGTCAAGAGACAGTAAATCTACAGATTCAAGCAGCTGAGAAAACCCCAGACAATAGACTCCAAGAGATTCAGGCCTAAACATATCATAATTAAAAGGAAAATTATTGAAAGCAGTCAGAAAAATGATGCTTTACTTACAAAACAGCTATAAAAAAAAATCAATGAAACTGAAACCAGAAAAACAATAGAGGAAATAAATGAAGCAAAGAGTTAGTTATTTGAAAAAGCAATCAATAGGGCTGGAGCGGTGGCTCAGTGGTTACGGCACTTGCCTGGCTTACTCGAGTACACTGGTTCGAACCCCAGCACCACGTACATAGTGAAGTGTCGGAGCAATGAAAGCCACGTGAAAAACTAGATTAAAATCGATTCTGTCTCTCTCTCACTGTCCCTCTTTCTTAAAAAAAAAAAAAAAAAAGCAATCAATAAAAATTACAAACTTCTAGCAAGACTAACAAGACAGAATTACCGAATCAGGCCATCAGGGTGACAGCAGTATAGCTGAGTTGTAGAGCACTTCATTAGCATATGTGAGGCCCTGAGTTTCATCCTACACCACGAAAATAAAAGAAAAAATAAAAAAACAGGAGTGAAATGAGATATCACTACAGACCTTCCGGACAACAAAACCATAGTGAGCGAACACCATAAACAACGCTGCAAAATGTGCCAATTTAGAAGAAGAGAATCCCTGCCTTGACAAACCTGAATTATCATCTGAATGAAGGAAACTATGGGTCAAAATGAAACAGATCATTCAAGTAGTCCTACAGCTATTGAAGAAATTGAATTTATAACTTTAAAATCTTCCAAAATAGAACTACCCAAGCACAGATTGTTTCACAGGAAAATTCTCCCAAAGAGTCAAAAAAGGAAGGAAAAACGATGTCCCAAATCATTTTCCGAAGCTAGCATTACTCTGATCCCAAACCCAACAAAGACAGTAGCAAAAATGTCTATTCAAAGACTGGAGGTGTAGCTTGGCAGTACAGCACTTGCCTGGCATGTGGTAAGTCCTGGGTTCAAATTCCCAGCACGTGTGTGTGTGTGTGAGTATGTGTGAGTGTGTGTGTGTGTGTTCAAATCCTTTGCACAATTTTTTTTTCAGTACTGGTGATTGAACCCAGGGGTGCTTAACCACTGAGCCACATCCCCAGCCCTTTTTTAAATTTTGGGACAGGGCCGTGCTAAGTTGTTGAGGGCCTTGTTAAATTGTTGAGACTGGTTTTTGAACTTGCAATCCTGCCTCAGCCTCTGGAGTTATTGGGATTAATAGGCATGCACCACTGTGCCTAGCTCTTTGTCCATTTTAAAATTTGGTTATTTCTCATTTTATTGTTGGGTAAATGGCAAACAATAGGTGTGAATACATTTTGAAATTGAAAAAAATTCTTCCCATCTTTTTCTCAAAATTATATTGGCTATTTGGGGGCCTTTGCATTTTCATTGTGTATTTTAAGATCAGTTGTCCATTTCTACAAAAATGTTGGTTGGAATTCTTACAGGGATTGAATTGAATCTCTCGTTCAGTTTGATAGATGTTGGATAGGAACACATCATAAAAGTATAAATTTTCCAGTAAAATCATAATATATATTGTATTGATTTCAAATTGAACTTCAATTCTTTTTAAACTGGACAAATATGATTTCTAACTTTATACAGGATAAGTGTCAATGAACAGAAAATAATTTGTGTGTGAGGGGATGGATATTGGGAATTGAACCCAGAACCTTGCATATGCTAGCGAAGCACTCTACGACTATGCCATATCCCCAGCCCTTTTTATTTCAACCTTGAGACAGGGTCTTGCACAAGTTGCCCAGATCAGCCTGTGACTTACGAACCTCTTGCTTCAGCCTCCTGAAAAGGCAGGATTACAGGCATGCACCCCTGTGTGCAACTAGAAAAGAATTTTTAAAACAAGAATAGTGAATATCTTGGCCTTACAAATATTCACACATGCTATGAAATAATTAAGATTGAAGATCTCGGCAGAAATTAGCAAATAATGTAGAGAAAAAAATATAGAACACAGAAGAAATCAAGGAATACATATTACAGAAGTAAAACATGACAAAGATGGTATTTCAGGTCACTGAGAAAAGAATGGTTTACATGCTAAATGTTATGAAATAACTTTTTCCTACCCATATCATACAAAAATATAGTCAGGTTACACAATAAGAAATAAAAATATGGACATAAATACATTATATATTAATTTTAATCAGTCATAATGATAAAATTTAACACAAGGAGATTCCACTAATCATAGTGGCCAAAATTAATAGGAAGCTATAATCTGGCTGTTATTAATTGCAAAAATGACCACAATATTTTGCAGTTTCTTCCATTAAAAGTTGTAGTTTATTTTTCTGTGTCCTGGATTCTGGACTTGGCCATGTGACTTGCTTCTGTTAAAGGGACATTGGCAAATGTTACCCACACATAGGTGTGAAAAGTCCTCATGTAATAGGACTTGCTAAGTTTCTGTTCTTGAGAATCGTTTGGCCGGAGAAATATAAATATAAACTAGCAGATAAATATAAATAGCCCACGTGTCTCCTCACCCAACCCGCTGCCAGACATGACAAACAGGCCACTGACGTTCAGTTGACTGTGAAACTGGAGGGCCATGTTCAACACACATGAGCCATCCCAACTGAGCCCTGCCTAAATGTCTGACCTTTGCAACGGTAGGCAAATAAATCATTGTTTGAAACCACTAAGTTTTAAGATGCTTGCTATGAGTTAAATCATACATTGATGTTGCAGGAGTGAGGGAAGACAAGCACTGTCATAGAAATGTAATTAGAAGGCAACTTGATAAAATCTATCAAATTTTTAAACATATGTACGTATCATCTGACAACAATTGCACCTCTAGGAATTTATCTTAAGAATATCTACATATACTCACACACAAAAAGAATGCTATTGGATGCATTGTTCTTAACAGAAAAAAAAATGGCCACAACTTTAATAGCCATCAATATAGATTGGCCAAATAAGCAATGGTACAACCCTAAAATGGAATACGAGGAAGCATTTTAAAGAATAGAGTGGATCTATACAATGAATATTCATTAGTACTGAGCTATCTTTCAGATTTTTTAGAAATAAAATACCTATGGTCGGGCATGATGGCTCAGCCTGCAATCCCAGTGGCTCTGGAGGCTGAGGCAAGAGGATCACAAGTTCAAAGCCAGTCTCAGCAACTTAGGGAAGCCCTAAGCAACTTAGCAAGACCCTGTCTCAAAACAAAAAAATAAAAAGGCTGGGGATGTGGCTTAGAGGTTAAGCAACCCTGAGTTCAACCCTGGTACCAAATGGAAGAGGAGGAGAGGAGAAGGAGGGAGGGAGGAGAAGAGAGAGAGGGAAAGGAAGGAAGGAAGGAGAAAAAGAAAGAAAATGCCAACGCTTAATAATCCACACTCAGCTTAATGTAATACTCAGTCCCCAAGGCCATGATAACTGGTCCAAGGATAGGCATAGGACTTTCCTGGGATATTTCCAGCTGGAACTGATCGGTGCCACATATCCTGTCTAATGAGAAGGCTGTAAAGAGCTAGGACTATGGATTCTTTCTTCTGGAGATCCACAACCTGGGGGTAGGAAGTCAATACATCAAGAGGCCAGAGGAGAAAAAACCCACCTGCCCTTTCCATACTGGCTCAGTGACAGAGGCAGTATTTCCCCCTCCTTTTATTAGACCAGTTAGAGTTGGGTTTTTTCATAGTAAACAAAGCATCAATCCAGACCCAGTATTAACTGAATATTAACTGATCTAATTGCAGAAGATGTTTTGTTTCTTACGGGGAGTAGTGGGTGAAAAGTGTCTGTTGTCTGATATAATTCTAATGTGTAGTTTGGAATGTCTTATACGTCACATAATAAACAATTTTAAGTTAAATACATTTTAAAAAGGAAGCCAGAGGTTGCAGAGGCTGTAGTAGAGGAGCTGAATCTGATTGATGCTTCGCTTGATGTCCAAGAAACAGACTTGATCTCAACTAAACCGAGGGAAAGAGAAATCAAAGTGGAAAACAGGAGAGGGATAGGGGGCAGCAAGGGGTAATCTCACTGCCTCCAGGGATGCATGAATTGTCCCTGGTCAAGTGGACACCAAGGAAAGTGGCCAGGTCTTGGCCATCTTGCTGGTGCACCTTGAAGAAAACTTCCTTTCAGGTGAGGGATCCTTAGCCAGAGATGGGGTGACCAGTGGAAGCAGGAGAGACAGCAATAGCCCTTCTCCTCTATTAAGGAAGGAGGTGGTGTAATGGGCTTACAGCACCTCCAAAGCACTCACCTGTGCCCACCAGAGAGCTGTCCCTGCCACACAGGAGTTTTTAATCTAGTAAAGAATTTGCAGAGAGCCATCAGAGAGAACTATAAAGTGGCCCCTTTCCCTATCCCTCCTCCACACCTCATACCCAACACAGCCTCAGGAACCTGCCTTAAAGAAGGAGGAGGGAAGCTACATCTGCCAGGCAGGGGTCTCTCCTCCTCCAGGAGGTCGTTGCATAAGCCCTCAGGGAGAAGAACAGAAGGTTTAAGATTTAAACTCAAAGTGAGGCTTTGCTCAGAAGTGCAATCTTCAGTTTCAAGATAGGAGTAGATTTTAATAAGTTAAAGTAGCTAAAAAGTAATGCAATCTTCCCAAGAAATCATTAGAGAGCAAGACAGGACGATTTAAGAGAGCAGTTAAAGCAGTACGTGGAGAAAAACAAAAACAGTCTGCGTTCAAGTCCAGTTGAATTGAGACTGTTCAGTAAACAGGTTCCTGGACAGGTTCAGGCTGCATTGTTAGGTGGAGCTGCATTGGTAAAACAAAGCTCAGCCCTGCCCTCCCTGGCCCCCAACTCCTCCCTGTGGAATTACCAAGTGGAAGAACAGGGATACACACACCTCCTCCTAATACCATCACCCCCAGACGCTGCCAGTAGTTACAGCCCACATTTTACAGATGAAGAAACAGATGTTCTGAGTGGTGGTAGGGGACCAGGCCAAGTCCACAGAGCCAGCTAAAGATCTCTCTGGAATGTAAGCCCAGGTCTATCTGCCTGTGTGGCCCCTGCCCTGCCTACATATGCTACCTGCCTCAACTCTCATTTGAGCCTCTCAGAGGTCTCTGGAGCTGCCCTCTCCATAACACCCAGAACACAAAGCATGCTGCCTCTTTCTCTATTTATGGTAGCCCCTTGCCCACCTGCATGGGTGGATTTTTCAAATCCAGCCTTTCCCAGAAACTTTCTTGCCATGGTTTGGTCTCACTGATCTCTCCGCTTCCAAGCCTCCAATATCTCAAGACGCTGAAGGGCAGTATGTCTGATGTGATAATGGAGGGGGCAGAGGAAACTTTTCTTCAGGAACCCCTGAAACTATAAAACAACCTCCAGCTTGGCCTGAGGGAGGAAGTGGGGTGGATCAGCTAGAAAGGATGTTGACCCCCACAGGTCAGCCAGAGGAGGGGCCCGGGAGTCAGAGGGAAGTGAAAACAGGGAGTGCCTGGAAGAGATTGTTCATGCTTTCAACCAGGGCCAAACAATATGAGTAAGGAGAGGGTGGCTGGCCGCGCTATAAATAGCCGCACCCAGAGACTCCCATCAGGGTACAGGACCTCTGCCCTTCAGCAGTCCAAGGGTCTACCTTTTGGCAGTTGCCCCACTGACAGCCCGGAAACGAAGCCGGAGAGCCCCATCTTTGCTTTTCCTACTCCCCTGAGTGGGGTCAGTGGGACAGAATCCAGGCAGAGCCCACCTGGGAAGGGAAGACCAAGTCCCATGACTCAGCGTGAGCTGATTGGCCTGCTGGGCGCAGGGCTGTGCAGGATTCCATCCGGAGAGTTGAAAACCCAGCTTCGGTCTCTGAAGGTCTGTGGCTGGTTCTGTCTATAAGCAGATGACACACCTTGCAGGGGCCTGTGTGCTATATTTTGGAACTTGGTGGACTTCTCTGGAGGAGCTGGATTCTAGAAGATTCTGCATGTACATTTTCCTGCCCATATGCAACTACTTCTCTGGAGGAGCTGGATTCTGGAAGATCCTGCATGCACATTTTCCTGCCCATATGCAGCTTCTTCTCTGGAGGAGCTGGATTCTGGAAGATCCTGCATGCACATTTTCCTGCCCATATGCAGCTACTTCTCTGGAGGAGCTGGATTCTGGAAGATCCTGCATGCACATTTTCCTGCCCATATGCAGCTACTTCTCTGGAGGAGCTGGATTCTGGAAGATCCTGCATGCACATTTTCCTGCCCATATGCAACTCTCCCCACGTCCCCAGGAACTTTCTGGGAAGGCCAATGACGTTCTGGAGTTCCAGTATACCTGTGGTCAGATAGTGACACTTTTGACATACGCTGTTGTCCTTGTGCTTGTCAGATAAAGAGCCTGGTCATATTGCTCAATAATAGGATAAAGGGAAGTTCCAGAATCTGGGGGAGGGGAGGAGAACCTGGGGAGTCACCCTTCCAAGCTGAGCATAACCTTAACTGAGGCCAGGGAAATGGAGCTTTGTCTCAGGGTATCAATATGCAGTTGAGTGAGGGAGATTATGTTTTAAAATTTAAAAGTGATGATTTTTTAAATTCAGCAGCGAAAGGTCAAATATGGTTAACTCTAACAGGAAGTTCTCAAAATCAGTGCATTGCTAATAACACTTATCTGTAAAACCTACCATCAATTGCAAAGTTGATAAGAGGCCCCCTCTTGCTTGCCCTTGAGTAGCTAGTTACAGTTTTGTTATTGTCACCAGCAACATTTCTTAATTCTAGATCTTTTACCCCTAAACTAAACTTAAATGAAAAAAATATATCTTTAGGCTTCCAGAGGGATGTGTAAGTCTTCCTTAAATCACTAGGAAGTTCTGCACCTTTCCCCCCTCAGTCTTTTCTAATCTGAGTGTTTTCCTGTCTCACCATTGCTGTTCTGCATTTCAATGCCATGTGCTTTGGTTCTCCTCTTCCTCCTCTTTTATATCCTGAATAATGGATTCAGATCCACTCCCACTGGACAGGCTTTCCGACTCCAGTGAACCCACTGACAGAGTGTCTCATGAATTGTACAGAGAGGATCATGGTCCTCCCCCCTCTCCTCCCATCTCGGAAGATTCATCCCCCAGCCCTGGGCTCCACTGCAACACCAGTGACCTTTACCCTACGCCCCCTTCCTCAGCCACTCTTCCTTTTTTTTTTTTTTTTTTTAAAGAGAAGGACAGAGAGAGAATCAATTTTTATTGAGTTTTTCACATGGCTTTCGTTGCTCTGACACTTAGTTGTGTACATGGGTGCTGGGGTTTGAACCCGTGTACTTGTGCATGCCGGGCAAGAGCCATACCCAGGGAGCCACCACTCCAGCCCCCACTCCCTGCCTTTTAGAGTCACCCTGACCTACTTCATCTCTGAAATCCCCCTCTGATACATTCTTCTATCTTCCCAGTTTCTCCCTCTCCCTCACTTTTTCCAAACCTAACAACTCCCTCAAGATCTCATTTCCTTCATACTCAGTTTTGGTGAACTGGAGCTACAATCTCCCCAGGGCTTCTTGTCTGCCTCCACTACTTACTGTCCTGGATGCACAGCTGCAAATGAATCCTAGTCTCCTGGCTCTCCTTAGGGGAGGTGATGAGCAGCAAGCCGGAGTGGGTGACAGAGCACACTGCCCTTCTCAAGCCCACCCTGCCTGCTCCCCACCTCTCCCAGCACCCTCACCTCCTGTCAGGTGATGACTCCACTCTGATTTTGCAAAGTACAGATGAAATTTCCTTCAGCTTCCATTCCATCTTCCCCAAATGTAACCCAGAAATACATTCCCCACACCATTTCCCACCCACCTTTACCACTGGGCTCTCTGCTCCTTCAGGGCCTCCAACAAGCGTAAGCACGTCCGTGGGGCCTTTTCCATAGTAAATGCTCAATAAATGCCAGCCATTATTATTTTGACCCCCTGCCTCTTCACGTGAAAGCCATCACTTTATCTTCTGTGAGAACCACACCTTTTATGTTTTATATCATTACAAATGTTTGCCTACATGTTTTATATCCTATAAGATCATAAGCTTCTTTAGAAAAAGAAGACTTCTTTGTCTTTGGAGACCATGCATAGTGTCCAGCATATAAGAGACTCTCAATAATTTTTTTTTTAAGAGAGAAGGACAGTGAGAGAAAAAGAGAGAATCAATTTCCATTGAGCTTTTCACATGGCTTTCGTTGCTCTGACATTTGGTTGCACACGTGGGTGCTGGGGTTTGAACCCATGTACTTGCGCATGCCGGGCAAGCTCTGTAACCGCCAAGCCACCGCTCCAGCCCCCCAATAAACGTTTTGAAATAAAATATCATACTTAAATAAAAACTGAATTCTCAGGTGACTCTGTGAAATCAATATGTTCATCTACCTGATAGTCATATTTAAAATCAAGAAATTTTAAAATTGAAATGCCTTGAATGCAGACAAACCAATTCATTTAGCATCTCAGACAGCCACCACAGGCCTTTCCTTTTTTTTTTTTAAGGTTCCAGTTACTCCAGTGTGCAGCCTACTTTGAGAGTTGCTGGTTTATAGAAGTTAGCGAGACTCAGTACCTAATTCTAACATGTTGTATTACAGGAAAAGCCTGACTCTATTCTAGTAAGAGACAGAAGCAAACAAGAAATAGATTGATACAATGTTAAGCAATAACGAGTTGGCAGTGGGGTCAGTAGAAATACGTGGCGGGGGTTGGGTGCTCACTCCCCACCAGCACAGGGCACTTGCTCTTGGCTCTTCCAGTCCAGTTCTAGAAGACTTTGGAGAAAAGAAAGACGATCACGGCAGGTTAGGAGAGCAGGTGACACACAGGTGGCAAGCAGGGCAAATACGGCCCAAGGCAGGAAATCACCCAATACTGTTTAGTCTTGTGGCTTTTCTGAAATGACTCTTTAGTGTCTGATCCTGAACTTGTCATGTTTTAGGTCAAGAATGGTCCCTAAGATTCATAACACCTGACTCACAAGACTGTTTGACTGATTTTGTGTGAAATAATAAACTTGAAGCACCTACCCAGAGCAAAAGAAGTTCCTCAAAAATTTTTAATTTCTCTATTGAAAAAAAAAAAAGACAAAGCCAGGCACAGTGGTATACACCTGTAATCCCAGCAACTTGGGAGGCTGAGGTAGGAGGATCACAAGTTCAAACCCAGCCTCTGCAACTCAGGGAGGCACTAAACAACTTGGTGAGACCCTGTCTCAAAATATGATATAAAAAGGACTAGGGATGTGGCTCAGCAGAAAAGAGACACTGCCATGAAAAAAAAGAAGAAGAAAAAAGAAACACAACAACAAGAATGGTCCTTAAGAAGTCAGAGATCAGAGATCTCAGGCACCGCCTGGTCTACAAACCTTGCCTGGGAATTTGGTAAAAGGTAACAATGTACTCAGAGTTAGCATTTTAGCAGGATCTCCAAGAAATCTGTGCATACATTCACATTTGAGAAGCAGTATTCTACACTAGAATCAACCCAGCATTTCTACCAATCTCCCAGGCAATGCAATTGTCACCTAGGGTCCTGTGCCCCCGTTCTGCCTCCCACCACAATAGCTTCACACCCATGTTCCACTGAGTACTCTTCAGACTCTCCTCTGGTGAACAAAATGACTGTGCTGGTCACTGCCCATCCCCCATTGTGCCCAAGGAAATCACCTTCCACTCACACCCTCTCAGCCCTGAATTGAGGTGCACACCCATCCTTCACATTGATAATGGCAGCTTGAGATATGCAGGGATCCCCCGAGCAGAGTGACCTCCACCCAGACCACCTGGCTGAGGACACCAGAAGAACAAGTTCCTCCAAAGAATAGCGAAAGTTCTGCTGGTAGGGCAGGAAAAGCGGAGACTGCAGAGACATCGACAAATGCCACCATCACATCCCATCTGTGTCCTCAGTTCAACACAATGTTCATCATGTGAGTGCTTAAGTCTTTCAATGTGAGATTTATTTAACTAGGATCCAGGGAACTGCACTTTGACCACAGCATGCTTCCTGAAAAGCCAATTTTAGAAGTCCTCTACAGATGCCATTTACTCAATACTTACAAACCGTTATTGGGGAAAGCACCAAATGTTACAAAGCTTTTCTGAAAAACATATAACTGATATTTGTCTTGAGATATCCAAGCTCATGCAAAATCTTAAGCAGCAATATGGTAAATGAGAATGTGGAGAATGGCATCTATCATCAATATTATTTGGGGTCTAAAAGTGTAAGTCAGAGATAGAGTGTTTACCTCACATGCATAAGGCCCTGGGTTCAATTAGCAGCACCACCATGAAAAAAAAAAAGAAAAAATATTTCAGTGTTCTTCACCTCCCAATTACTAACCTACCCTAAAATTTCCAGAAGCCTGCTTGAAGACTAGTATTTCAAACTAATAGCATTTTAAGAGACAAAACACAAGCTCCTTAAAGGGTGTCCCTTGAGCTTTCTAGGAAATGATGTCAGCTAGAGAAAGGAGGAGAGGAACCTTCTGCCTGACAACATTGTATTGTTATTCATTTTTTCCTGTGTCCCCACCTGGGCCATAAATTTCCTGAGAATAAGATTCCTTCCTACTATGCATTATATTTCACACTCAGAATATGGCAATCACACCAAAGCCTGGCCCTTCCAGCAGATTCATTCTCTCTCCTCCCAGTGGCTATATCCATAGGCCTTCTATCCTCTGATTTCGGGGTTACATTTAGCCAGGAAATCGGGAAAGCAACAGGATTTTCCCCAGGATTTATTTCTTGGCCCCATCCTTCTGGGCCACAATTAGCAGTCACTTTATTACTCTTCCCAAGGACACAGCTTCTACCTGACAGGATACCCAAAGGTCTTCTTGGGTTCCAATGACTGTTTCTCTGTCTGCCCAGTCAGGGCTGATGAGCGGTGTTTTAAGCCGTTGGTGCCCTGGCAATTTATCAGTCCCTTGACAGATTTGCTAATTACAGGCCATTTATTGATTTGTCTTCATTAACCCATTTTAAATGTCTCCCATTTCCTATAATGCCCTCATTGACACAGACACATTTCATTTAATTTTGCAGAATATGAAACGTACATATGCACAGAACTTTTTAAAACTTTATTTTCAAATTTGTAAAGCTGGTCAATAATCAAGATCCTTAAGACTAACGACTTGAAATGTAAAAGATAATAAATGCTTGGAAAATGTTAAAAGTAGTTGGAATGAGATCACTTTTGAAGGGAAAAGGTGCTTTGTACCATAGTGCATTATTTTCCACTTTTTAAAATAATCCAAATGCAATGTAAAACTGTGTATAAATAGAGATTGACTTTGTGTTTAAGCAGAACACGTTTGTGCGTTTCATCCTTTGAGATAATAACAGTGTTAGACGTTGTCCTTACTGAAAAGTTCATTCTAAGGATAGACACAGTTCCTATATTGACAGTGTAGTAATTAATACTCGGTAAACGAGCAACAGAACTTTAACTGAGTTAAAGTTAGCAATGCCTCCGGAGCTGTACCTAAGGAGGTGGTCACGTGGCGGGGGTTCCCACGTCCCTTCGAGGAAGAGCTTCGGGAGAGGATCAAAGCCCTCCAGCCAGCAAGGGATGCTGCTGCTAAGGACGGTGATGAATGCTGAGGACGACACAGCTGTCTTGGTACAAGTCCCAGGCGCTAGGGGGCGCCAGGAGGCCCGGCAATGAAGAACCCGCTTGCTCGCAGTCGGAGCGGTGCGCGTAGCTGTGAGTGCCGGCTACGGGGCAGACCTAGGGCAGCTAGGCGGTGAAAAGGCTGGGCCCGGCTCTGCGGCCCGGCTGGGACCCATCGGATGTGAGCTGCAGGTAGTGGCAGAGCCAGCGCGCCCTGAGACCCCGCTGGTTGCGGGAGTGGCCGCCTCCCGACCCAGAGGGCACAGACATCTCCCAAGCCGGCAGGAAGTCTCAAAGCGGCGCCCCCTACACCCTACACACTTAATACCCAAATGCGAGCAGTGTAGAAGTTAACATTAATAACCACGAAACCTGAACAGAGATACAGGAATTCCTTCAGCGCACGTTTACAGTGGCAAGATCTCAACCGAATTAGACTCCAGGGACGCATCTCAGCATTCTAATATTAGAGTCCTGGAAATGCCAGCAAGGCATCCTGTAAAGCTAACACCTCTTCCCCCATAAGCAGGCATCTGAGAGACAATTCTCCAGGTGGTGGTAACGCTCGCTCGCGGAGTACATCAATACAAAAACCAACCTGCCCTGGAAAAATCTGCACTTTGGGTGTGCATAATTTCCATCCCTTTTCGAATGAAATATGATCCCCACCAAGTCTTCTATGTTTAAAGTACAGGTAACTCTCCGGATCTCCTGCACAAAGTCGAGTTTTGCTTGTCTATGAGTCTTAGGGCTCTAGCTGAACATGAAAGTATTGAGTTACTGATACTAACTTACATCGACCCGGAGACCCAAGGATTGAGCCTGACCTCCCGGAAATGTGGAAAAGGCCACCAATCAGTAGGTCCAAGTTCTACAAGAACACTGAATATATTATAGCCAACTGAAAAAACAAGTTTCAGCCTAGGAGGAAAATTAGATCTCATTAATGGAGAGAGAGAGAGTACCTTAAGAGTGTATGATTATAGATAATAGAGATAATGTGTGCTAGGGAACACAGCATATAGTAATGAAATAAACTTTTGGGCAAAGACGACTTTTCTCTTCATGCACTGCTTACATTTTAAGAAAAAATTTATCCAGAAGACCAGTTGTTTTGATGAAATTAACCGTGGCCATTTTGTTCCTTCTATAAATAAAATTAAAAACACAAAAACCTCTCCCTCTTAACTTCAAAAGATTCTGGAAGCTTGAACAGTTCACAAGTAGAAGACACCCTCTCCATTTTCCTAAAATAAATTTCAGCAGAGGAAAACAACAAAAAAGTTCAGTATGGCAATACGACTAGTTTGAGATTCTAAAGCTTTAAGCGTTTTGCTGAAAGGTGCTGTTGAATGCATTTCTAGCACCATTAATGACGATCAACTTTATCCTAGCAAGACAGTACCCCCAATTTCAATTCCTCACCCGAGAAATAAAAGAAGAAATGCAACTCTAAAAATAAAAATGAAACTTTGAAATTAAAATAAAACAAGTTTTGCTTTTTAGAGAAAATTTCTTAATTGGACGGTACCTTCAAACCTTTCCCAGGATCGCAAAAACCAGTGTTATGTATCATTTATACCTCAATGAATGGACAACTTGATTTTAATTTCATCTCCAGCCCCCAAAGACGACTATGCGCCAGTCACTGTTCCCTCAAAGGTGAAAATTAACTATTGCGAGAGGTTGTGATAGAACCACTGACCCACTAGTGCAGATTTTCCGGCAGCCCGCAGTCACCCCCTGCAGAAGCCCACCCTTTCCAGGTCGGTGGCTCTGGGCGCCTCCACCCCAGTACACCGCTTCCGCCAGCTCTGCGCTCCACCGGGCTCCCCAGCCAGCCGCCGGCGCTTTAGCCTTCGCCACGTCTTGAAGCCTCGGAAGCCTTGAAGGCTGGGGCTGCGAGATTCGCCCTAGGCTCTGCGCTCTGCTGCAGGCTGCCGCCACGCCCTTCACCTTCAGGTCCGGGTGGCAGCTCAGAGTCTCAGCCCTGCAGTAGGGGACCAAACCCACATCATTTCGGCAGCGCGCTTCGGGGCTGGCTCTGGTCGTCACTGGCGAATCCCGCATCCGGGGTGCTTTGGGAGCTCCAGTCTGGCCCCGTGCGGTCTACCCTACGCAGAACTCTTCTTCTCCCCTGACCTGGGAGCAGGGGATGGGCAACTAGATAGAAGACGCCCCGAGGTCTGCGTGGGTCTCCAGGGCGCCCCGCTGCCCAACTCGCAGCCAGCGCCCCCGGCGACACTGCGGGCGACCACGCGCCGCCGGGCCTTTTCTGCTCGCCGGGTAGACCTAAATTCCCGCCACTGGGCTCCACCTGAGCTGCAGAGGACCAAAGCGCAGGGCATCCGGATGCACTGCTGCCCGCTTACTGTAGCGCACACTTACAGGGCTTGGTTTTTGTCCCTAAACAGAAAATAAAGTGCTGAGACCCAAATCCCCTCCCCTCCCACAGGGATAGTCAGTCCCGGATGTCACGTTGCGAACTGTTCAAGTCTCCGCTGCGCAGGCTGCCCCCAGAAAGGATACAAGGCAAGCCCCGCTCAAACGCGGAGTCCGATTCGTTTGGGGCCTAATTCGCGAGCACTGGTTCTAACAAGCACCCCGAGGCGAAGCTGAGGTTCGAGAAGCCGGGGAGCCCCAGCTGGCGTCCAGGTCTTTTCATCTGGGTTAAGCTGGCCCTAGTGTCCTAGACCTGCGTTCCGCCCCCACCTCACCTTCTTAGCGAAAGTCAATCCAGAGTCTTATTCTTTAAGAAAGTCCCCTGATTAATAGCAGCGAGTGCCTGGGACACCGAAAGTCAGGCAGGTTGGAGGATCTACCGCTGAGCTTAGGGTTTGCCCTTTTGATTCTTTCCTTTGTTTAAGGCTTTGGGAAAACTCTTTCTCCTGGCGGGGTATTAAGTTGAGTGAAGGAAATGCCTCAGAGATCAGAGGTCCATTTTCTGGGATTGATTGAACTGCTGAAAAAATAGATACTTTTTCATAAGCTGCATGAATTCCGTATGTTGCCCCTGCCAAGAAAAAAAGATTAAAAAATACTCACCTTTATAAAAGCGGGGGGTGGGGGTTGGGGACGAAGTGCTGCGAACATCCAGGATCAGTGAAGGCACCCACACTCTCAGCTTTCCGGTTGGGGAATAGAGACTTGTGCCTTTGCCCTGGTACAAGAAAAAGGCTGTGTAATCCCGTGCCCTGAAAGGCAGTGGTAATCCATTGAAGAAATGGAAATATGACCACTTCACAGGTTAGATAAGGGTAGGAAATTCTAATTACCATAGCAGGAAGTAAGTATTTAAAACTGAAAAACCTAGAATTAGTCATACAGGCATGTTAATCAATTAAATATCAGCTGAGCAGAATTATTCATGTAGACGATATCCAATGGGAAAAAAAATTTTTTTTGACATGTGGAACTGACTGGGGAGAGAGCCTTTCCACAACTCCTAGTTTACAAATTAATCTGTAATGCCGCTTGAGTTTTTGCAGGAACATCCATGATTTAAATTTTAAGTTATTTTTAAAGTGAATAAACATAAGCATATATTTTCTATACCCACAATCTCCTTATTGAAACTACAAATCTGAAATTTTTTTCTATTAACCCATTCTTTAATCTCAGTCTTTTCTTTTTTTTTTTTTAAGAGAGGGACAGTGAGAGAGAGAAACAACTTTATTTAGTTTTTCACATGGCTTTAGTTGCTCCAACACTTAGTTGTGTAAGTGGGGTTTGAACCCGGGTCCTCCTGCTTGCCAGGCAAGCGCCGAAACCGCTGAGCCACCGCTCCAGCCCCAATTTCAGTCTTTTCAATTTAACATTCTTGGTATATGTGTATGCACCTGTAACCCCTACTATTTAGTATTCAAACATTCAGACAGATTCATACTTTTTCTTAAAGGCAAGAAAATCTACTATAGAGAGAATAACTAAAATTGTTCCTTTATTTTTCCTGACTCTGAATCTTCCCATCAACCCATCCACTGTTACCTTGGAGAAATAACTTTTGAGGACACAGTGATTTAGAAACTGAGTATCAGATTTCAGCCTTATGTGGAAGTGCAGGAAACCAGAATCTATTTCTTAACTTTCTGTCCTGCTTCATTTCACTCTGATTATTAGCCTTCAAAAATTCTAGGATGCAGGTTGGAAACCCAGCACCACATACACAACTAAGTGTCAGAGCCACATGGAAAATGAAATAAAATTGATTCTTTCTTTCTTTCTCTCTCTAGTTTAAAAAAAAAGCAGATGATCTAGAAATACTATTCAGGACTTTAGAAACCATGATTAGTGGGAAGAGAGGCTGGACAGAAAGATAAATATTGTCAGCCTGGATATTACATTCTGTATGTCCCAATTAGCTGTTTCTTTTTATAAAAACCTAGAAATTTACATGCAAAATGGGAGTTCATAGGTATTAAAATGTTTTATACAATTTCTCCTGTTCTAGTTTTATAATCAAAGAGGCTGAACAGTCCAAAGCACAGAGTAAAACAGATTGTCTGGGTCTCCAACAATTATGAACAACCTTACAAGACCATAAAATTCTGTTAGACAAAATGCCCAAGAAAGGCAATTTGTTGTCTTCTCCTTCCCAATGGAATGATGGGATTAAATTCCCCCTAATCTGCTGGGGTAGAGATATATTAAATCAAAAAGAGAAAGAAGGGGTCAGAAGGCAATCTCCTTCCACGACCAGGTTGCACTAACTTCAGCACTGTGTCTGTTGAATTTCTGCAACCATCCCATGAAGTTATATCATAATCCAAAGAGCTCCAAACTCACAGAGCTAAGTGATAAACCGGTGCAACTCTGACTCAAAATGCAGAGATTTTTCTTCTTTTGGAACACTGACATTGGCTTTTTATTTAGCTATCCTTTGCTCCTTGCTCCCATACTGTCTTGTGTTGTTAAATTTTTACATCTGACACATTATTTGGGAATTACAAGTACCAGTTAACTGTCTCAAACACATACACAAAGCAAGGAACTCCTGAATTCTATGGGAAGCCCCAGTGGAAAATAACTTGTCAGATCAGTTTTATGAGCGTTTATCAAGGTGCCAGCTCAGGGATACAAAGCATAATGCCTAAGTCCCTGCTCTGGGAGCTCTTCTTGTACCCAGAATTGCTGCATGCATATCACAGTTCTTCTGCTCTTTCCCTAACAAGTTGTCACAGGTATGGGAAAGCACTGACGCCCGGCAAGCCAAGCAAGGGTGAGCATTCGCAGAGGTCTCCTGTAGTTTATTCTGATCTGAATCTCCACACACACAGTGAGTTTGGAGAGTGTGACTTCACAAATCATCTCTTCGAACCTCAATTCTGAAAATGTCTGTCATCAACTTTAGCAAAATGTTTAAGACTTTGATTAAAGTGGAACTAGATCATCAAAACAGAATTTTTTCAGCAAGAATAACTGAATTAATTTTTTTCTGAGCCAAATTGTTTCGATCTGAGCAAGAGAACTTTTTATATTAAAGAACCTCATTACTGTCACAACTTATTTAATCCTCAATATATACCAGGTATTCCACTCAGAAAATTTAAATTTCCAGAATCCTAAACAAAGTGAGGGTTCTATTTGTGTATAGAAGATGGTACAAATTGAATTCTTATTTTTTTGTGTGGTTTTTTTTTTTTTTTTTTTTTTTTTTTTGTTTTAGGGTTTTAACCCAGGGCCTCCCCCATGCTTGCCAAAGGCCCCAGCCCAAATGGAATTTTTTTTTTTTTTTTTTTTTTTTTTTTTTTTTTTTTTTTTTTTTTTTTTTTTTTTTTTTTTTTTTTTTTTTTTTTTTTTTGGTGATAGGGTTTAAACCCAGGGCCTCACGCATGCTAGCCAAGTGCTCCAGCCCAAATGGAATTCTTTTTTTTTTTTTTTTTAGATTTTTTTTTTTTTTTTTAAGAGAGAGGGACAGTGAGAGAGAGAAAGAGAGAAAGAACTTTATTTAGTTTTTCACATGGCCTTAGTTGCTCTAACACTTTGTTGTGTACGTGGTGCTGGGGTTTGAACCCAGGTTCTCGTGCTTGCCAGGCAAGCGCTGAAACCGCTGAGCCACCGCTCCAGCCCCCCAAATGGAATTCTTTATTCCCATAGAGGTGCTTGACAATTCACAAGAAGACACACAGCAAACTTCTCATTAGAAGAAAAGGAAGAAATACATGGTATAAGAAAAATTAAGAAGGCGGCATGGCTGGATCCCAGGCCAGAGGACTTTATGTAATACTCAATCAGACATGGACTTATTGTGTTGGGAGGGACTGAAACCAAACGAACATTCTCCATCCTACTCCCGATAGAGATAGGGTAAGGACATCAATGTCATTTTTCTTCAGATGAATATTCTAGACCCAGAAGGAAGCACCCAGAAGGAAGAAGAAATTTGTACTGAAATAATGGATGCAAAACACCTGTGTCCACTAACGTCAAAACAAATAAAGGAGGAAAAGCAGAGGAAGGTAATGTTGAACATCTGTTACGTCACTGGCACAGTTCTGGGTATTAAAATGCTAGACTAAAATGATATTTTTTTGTTTCATAACATCCTAACTCCTTTTTCTCCAAATCTCTTTTCCTTGTGTTTTTCCTAACATCAGCATAAATTTAAGAGCAAGCCAATGTTCTACGATAAGAATAACAAATAAAATAGTTTCATTGTGATATCATCTCTTAGCCACTTATAAGTTTATCAGACCCACCTGGTAACTTTAATAGCAATTGGTATCCTCATGAGGGAAAAAGGTACCTTCTTCCTTATTCTCAAAGGTGCAAAGATTCTGTACCAGCCTCAAGTCTGGATATCTTAGCCCACAAAAGGGCTGGATTCTTACCTCCTGACACACTTTTAAAGTAGAAAGGGTAAACAATGTATCCTTTGTTTTGTTTCCAAAATAACACAGTAAAATGAATCGAGACAAATCTAATATATTTTTTAAATCACTAGCTAGGGGCGGGGAGGCGGGGAGTGCAGCTCAGTGGTACATTGCTTACCTAGTATGTTCCAGTCTAGGCCCTACCTGGGCACCTACTAGTACATGGGTACCTGGTTCACTATCCCTGTAGTCTATCTACAGGAAGAGCAGTGAATGTGTCTGGCAATGTTCTGAACTCCTCCAGCCTGGGTCCAAGTTTTATATTTTGTCCTTTACTTTAAAATAATAGTGATGTCTCTGATGGGTCCCAAAGCCTGATTTTGCCCCCAGGGTTCACATTCCTATACTTAAAAAAGGGATGGGGGAGAAAGATACAAGGGTAGCCAACACTTCAGCAATCTGTAGCTGCATAACAATATACTCGGAAACTTAATGGCTTATAACAAGCTTCCCCCCCATTCATTCATTCATTCATTTCCTTCTTCTTCTTCTTCTTCTTTTTTTTTTTTTTTAGGGCTGAGGACCCAACTTGGGGTCTTGCGCATGCTAGGCATGAGCTCTGCCACTGAGCTAAATCCCCAACCCCTCATTTCCTTCTTTTAACTCTCCCACCTGCAGATTGGATTTTTGGCAATCCTAAGAATTGAACCTAAGGCTTGCTACATGCTAGGCAAGCACTCTAGCAGTAAGCCATATCCACAACTCCCTTCTGGATTTTTAAGTTTCTGATACTGCTTGACTTTCAAGAAGATGCTGGTAGTTAGGAGCAGACTGAAAGGAAGGTTGAGCCCTCTCCCTTTGCTGTAAGTCTCAGGACTCTTCTCTCCATCCATTGCGACAAACTTAGTAACTGGACTGGACCTTCTATAGAGTTGCTCACAACTTCTAAGAGAGCCCAAGAAACAAAATCTGCCACGCCGTCCTATTCATTCGGGAGCTGGCACAGAATCACTTCTACCACCTTCTATTGGATTAGTGTAGCAAATTGAACCCAAATTGAAATGCAGAAGGGCTTGTACAAGGATATAAATACCCACCCACGTATGGTTTTCAGGGGCCATTCTTGAAGACTAGCTACCTTCACCACAACTGCACAAAGGAACAGATCACAGCTTCATTTTGACAGGACCTAATACGCTTCTTTTACTCTTTAAAGAAGGACATACTATTCCTTCATGGTCCTTGAATCACATGTCACAAGAAAGAACTCAATATGGTGAGGAATCTTGGTACGCCAAGTTGTATTTTCAAATACAGGAAAACTGCCTTTATGTTTCCAACAAAATATCATCAGAATTTCTAAATCTGAGAGCTGAAGATTCCTACAACTCTTTAGAAGTTGAACTGCCTGACATTGTCTCTGGAGTATTACATGTAGGTGTACATACGCATGTTCCCGGAGGGGAGGGATGTGGTTGCTTTCCTCAGACTACCATCTTAAGGAGAACTCAAATGTGCAAGACATCCAAGTGTGCTCAGAACCCAATTAAAAACTGCCCTGGATTCTTACCTTCTGATGTAATCCTACAGTATCTCAGAAGTATAGGATGGGGGAACAATGTGTCCTTTATGTATTTGTTTCCTATATAAAACAGCAAAAAAATTAAGAATTTTAAAGAACAAAACAATCACTACTGGTACTTGTGAATGCTTGAGAAATACAAATGGGATTTATACCCTTCGCCTAAGAACCATCTGGGAGGTTGAATGTCCCTCCAACCAGATGAACACACTGGAATTACGTTAACAATTTTAGTTATTTTCCCTCTCATGCTGGATGAAAAGTTAAGAATACAACTTAAGATGACTTTCGATTCTTACCCCTATAAACTTCACCTCCTTTTCTCCCTTTCTCTTTTTTTCCTATTCATCTTCTTAATATTGCTGAGATAACATCCAAGGGTACTGCTAGGTTTCCATGGGCACATGCGCTAAAACACTACAGTAATCTGAACTGGCCATATGCCCTTGAACTTGGTCAGGTGAGTCCCTTCTGCACATTTTATTTACTGGCAATTCTTGGGACATCCTGGGGAAGGAACTTAGGCCAGAAGAATAACCACTTCTCTGGAGGCAGAGAAAGAAAGAACATAAAAAGAGGTAGAGCTCTAGATTGAAATTAATTGGATTAGATGATGATCCCAGGCTTAACTTTGTGATTTTTAAAATTAGTGTTAGCCTCTGTTAAGTCTAACAAAAGGCTTGACTTTTCCATACCTCACATTCCTAGTATCCAAGAATGCCTTCTAAAAAACATACACCCTGTATTTCTCAAGAGAATCCAGCCAAACATTTTAACTCAGATCTCTCTCCCCTATAAGCACTTTAAACCCAACTCCAGCCCCTTCCTCTACTCTGTACATACCAGAATGGAGAATTACATAGTCTCTCAACCACAGAGAAGGTAAATTCCTCCAGTGCCCATAGATACACTCTAGCACAAAGGAAAATAGTAAGCAAATGTTAAAGAACTTGTAGTGGGACTGGAGGCAGGGGTGGGGTCATGCATGACTCAAGTGATTAGAGCATTTGCCTAGTACGCACAGGGCTCTGGTTCCCATTCTAGCACTGCGAACAAAAATAAGAAACCAACACCAAGCCTTCATGTGTATGGCAGGAGAGCTTAGTGTTTTATCACTTGCAAAATGGGGAGAACTGCACCCAAGCCTGCGGACCGACTTGGGCTCAAATTCTGTGCAGAATAGCACTGAGGAAGCACCTGCCACAGGAAAGTACCCAACACAAGTCATCTGGTCTCACTGCTGTCCAATCTGTCAAATGTGTGAAAAGTGCCACAGCAATTAGCACTGCAGATTCCAGGGGCTGATCTAACCCTGTAACTCAAGTTTATTCTCCATAAGGGTGACATAGTGATGCACCAGGGCTATGGCTTTAGTTCACATTAGTAAAACACACAGCACACAAATCACCCATGGATTCTCCTCAAAGTTTAGGAACCTCAGATGTCAGGAAATAAAAATCAACCATATATGTATAGCCAGAGTAAAATTACATATTAAAGTTCACTGAAAATCACAGTGCAATTTTTTAAATTTTGTTTAGTTACCATGACTGCTTCAAATTATTAACCCAATTACACCACTTCCCAAGATATAAAAATGTGAGATCAAAGGCAAGTTGTGTGGAGAAGAGCACAGAATCCTTGGTGGAATATTGAACAGACATCTATATCCAAGAGGCCTCTTTAGGCAGGTTTAACAACTAAAAAACCCTCTGGTAAAAATGATCTACTAGAATTAAAAACATTTATAGTACTAACTAGTACTTTCCATACGCCAAGATCACCTGAGATGTAGAAGATAAGCCCCCCCCCCAACAATTACATCAATCTTCTATATTCTAATGTTCCTTTTTAGGACTTCTTGAAGGCATTATGGTCTACTGTTGTAAGAAAAATGAGAAATTTACAGTGTTATATATTTGTAATTATATTAATACTGAGCATTGATTGTAACAATTGGTTTGTTAAGACTGACAAGAGGCACTGCTCGAGTGAAAACGCAATTTTATTTTTTAAAAGATTGAAAAAGCACATTCGGGACAAAAACTTCTTTGATCAACAAATTTTGAAGAGCAAACTGCTGTGGGAGCCATTCAGAATAGGTTAAACTGAAATTGGAAATGGGATTTTAACAATGCTATGGGGGAAAGCCCCTGAATACAATTTAAACAATACTTCACATACCCAACTGTTCAAGTGGCAGAGAAATAAATTACCATAAATTATATGCCAAGGCAACTTAGAAACAAAACGAAACGACTTGGAACTAAGGATCTCTCCTTAGCTCTTCCAGGAAGTGTGTAACACTGTGCTTCTGGCCGGCAGGCTGGGGCGATTAGGGACCTGTCAAACGTCAGGATAGTTGCAGTAATATACCGCAGAGCTGGCATCAGACACTACGGAGGAAATGGCCCCGTGGCTGTCTGGGAGATTCACACTGGAATCGTGTCCCTGGTAGGGGAGACCCATTTCGGGCTTGCACACAAAGTGCAGATACTGTTCAAATTCCGTGCGGTCCACCTCCCCGAGGAGCTCGGCGGGCTGGCTGGGGTCCGTGCCATCCCGGCAGGGCAGCGCCTCGGGAGGCGGTGAAGGCTGCCCCGGGCCGGGTGGGGGATGTTGCTGCTGCTGCTGCTGCTGCTGCTGCGGTGGCTGCATGTGGAAACCGCGCGCGCCGCCCGCCGCGGGTGAGCCCATGGCGCCGTAGTACATATGCAGGGCGCTGGGGGGCGCCAGGAGGCCTGACATCGCAGGGCCGGAGGGTTCGGGACCCAACCGGGGGTGCATTGGACCGGCGGGCGGTTCCGGAGGCACCGCGTAGTCCGAGACCTGCGCGTAGCTGTAAGCGCCGGCAGCCGAGCAGTCCCCGGGCAGCGGTGCAGCGAAGAAAGCCGGGTCCGGCTCCACGCCATCCAGCGGCGACGTGTCGGGCGTGGGCAGCGGGTAGCCGTCGAGCTGGGGCGCGCCCAGGCCTTGGCAGTCACGGTAGTGGCCGCCCATGTGCGGGGGCAGCAGCGGCGGGCCCCCGGGGAAGCCCTGATCTGGGAAGGGGAGGCCCAGGCCGTCCATGGCCACGCGACCGCCCTCGGGACCCAAGGCTGCAGCCTGCGGCTCGGCGAGGCCGTGCAGGTAGCCTCCCTCCACCCGCTTCAGCCGCTTCACCTGCTTGCGCCGCCGCGGCCGGTACTTGTAGTTGGGGTGGTCCTGCATGTGCTGCACGCGCAGTCTCTCGGCCTCCTCCACGAAGGGCCTTTTCTCCGCCAGGGTCAGCGCCTTCCACGACTTGCCTGCATGGGCGTGGGAAGGTGGACAGGGGCGCAGGGCTTACCCTACTGCGCTCGGACCTAGGCACTATCTGGCCCGATCGCTCCCGCCCCAATCATGAACTGTAAAACCAGAGGAGAGACCGTGCCAAGTTAAAAGCGAAGGTCCGGGACTCACAAGTCCCAGCACTTGAGAGAAAACACGTCCTCTAAGGCTACTCTTTCTTTTAGACTCCTGGAAGCGGTTTCCCCACTCACCCATCGTTCGAAAAACTGAAATGTCCCCTGGGCTAGAAAGGGGTTGAGTACTGCCACGACTGACCCAAGGGGTGCCCCCGTCGCAGCTTAACGCCTCGGGAAGCCACCTCCCCAGTCATTGCACTTGCGCCCTGGCCACCCGGCTGATGCTAGCGCGGACTACTAAGACCGAAAGTCCGTTTGGACAGTAGGGCAGCAGGAGGCGGGAAACAAAACTGAGGACGCCCTGGGAAGGACGAGGCCATACAACACCTGGTCTCGGGCGCTGGGCGAAGCAAACCCAACAAAACAAACGAAATCTCTTTGGGCTCAAGGAAGTAGCTCAGGGGTTCACTAGCGAGTCTGGTAGCCTGGGTCCCCCGCTGGACTCACCTAGCATCTTGCTCAGCTCGGCGTTGTGCAGGTCCGGGTTCTGCTGCGCCAGCCGCTTGCGCTCGTCCTTAGCCCACACCATGAAGGCGTTCATCGGCCGCCGGATGCGAGACTCGCCCTTGGCTCGGCCGGCAGCCGCGGCCGGCGCTCCGCTGCTTGCCGCTGCCTCGCCCTTCACCTTCATGTCCCCGAGGGGGCTCAGCGACTCGGCCCAGGGGCAAGGGCCCAGCCCGGCCATCACCGCTGGCAGTGCGTTCCGGGGCTGGCTCTGGTCGTCACTGGCGTATCCCGCATCCGGGCTGCTCATGGCGCTCCAGCCCTGCCCCGTGCCCGGCTACCCTTCGCAGGACACGCCACCTCCCCCAACCCGGGCGCCGGGGACGGGGTGGAGAGCGAGGCTGGAGACACCTCCGAAGGCTTCGAGGGTCACAGGGCCCCAATCCGCCGCCTGCGTTTTTGGCTAATACCGGCTCGAAGACTAGCTAGCGTACCCGACCCAGTGACACTGCGGGCGCCCCCAGGCCGCGGGTCCTTTTCTGCACAGATGTGGCCAATGGAGCGAAGGGGGCGGGCCGGGTCCGCGCCGTTACCCCACGCCCAACCCGTGGTCGTCCCAGTTCCAGCCCACGCCCTCCCATTTCCCCTCCCCCGATCCCGCGCTCACGGCTACACCTGCCCCCGGAAAAACTGGCTGGAGCCGGGCTCTGGCGCCACGTCCTGTCCGACCCGGGAAGGAGAAGAGCTGCAGCACTTTGTGGGGGCGCTGACTGTAACGGCAAGATAGAGGTACTTGCCCACGATAGTTCATATTAACGGCTAAGCTTTCGTTCTAGTCTCTTTCAAATCACATCTTTATTATAGGAGCCAAGAGTATTCAGTGTTGGGTGCTTGTCCAAGACACTGATTGCACCGGTGTCTTCTTCAAATATATTTTCTCTAAGACTTAAGATAATGTTGATAGTAAAAGAATGCAGTCTCTCCCCCAAGGACTCACCTTGCTTTCACTGTATTCAAAAAAGTTATGTCCATGGTATATTTTAACTTTTTAAAACAAAATTTAAATAAGAAATGACGTTCTGTTTCCAACAGTCCATCACCCTGAAGAATTTAGTTTTTACTCCCGATAAACCCGTGAAAATTTGTACATGAAAATGTATAAGATACACACAATAAAACTATTTCTCATAGGTTAAGTTTTGAATTCCAAAATGTAAAGGCTTGAACACAAGACCCAAGTTTGATTCCCAGAACCACACAAAAAAGTTCTTTAAATAAAGATAAAATATAAAGACAGCAGCAATCTTTGCCTTAAGTGCCCAAATCTGTTAGAGGAAAGAAAGTAACACTTTGAGCAGCAAAATAGCTGTATCTCTTAGTGTCTGTTTAAGGTGGCTACCCTAGCAGATTACCAGGGCATTTCTGTACATCTCTTTAGACTGGAAAGAAAATAGGAATGACTATTAAACTTACGTTTATACCTGAAAAAGGTTTTCTGTGGGATTTTTAAACAAGCCCTTATATATTAATCAGTATTCTTATTGCTCACCAAACCTTAGCAAACGTTTATCCTTTAAGCAACCTGAGTTAGACACTATTACAGCCTAACTGAGGGACAAAGTGGTCTTTAAGGAACATACCCAGAGATTAAAGTCTTGGGAAGGTAAAATTTACACCCAGCAGTTGGCCTTCAGACCAAGAGCCAAGAATCACTTCTTCCTCACCCCCCATTTGTGTTTGTATATTTGTGTTGTTTTTGAAGATAGCCACCATTTCTATGCAAGTTTAAGAAAAAGAAAAACCAATATGTCAGTCTCCAGAATCGTTTTTTGTTGTTTACTATGAAGGGGTGATGAAAGCAGTAGTGCTTACATCCGGGATCTGAGAGGGAAAATGCTGTAGCTTTCTGTGTGATATTTCAGTGACTAAGTCCTCTAGCACAGCTGGCTTATTAGCAGCATCCATAGATACATAGGGCTTTTGCTAACTCCTCACCTTCCATTTCTGTCATTGCTCTTTCTGATACACAATTGTTTTAAACTAACTTTTCTTTAACAAGGATCTGTGGAGCTTTGGTGGCTCACCTTTCCTTTAACACCCAATCTTCCTACAGGGATTGTAAGACCATGGTCCTAATTTACAAGTAACTACAGTTCAAACAAGAAAAAAAATGTAAATCCGCTTAAAGAAATCATAGATGAATGTTATTTTTAATTAGTCGGTTCAAAGCGGTTGATCTTAAACTTGATGACATATTTTCCTTTAAATCTTTATTTCTTCTGAAAAAATTGTCTTGAAAATACAGCAAAAATGCACTGCAAATAGTTATATAAATAAGGAAACTACAGGAGTAGAGACAGCAACGTTGGCTGGGCCAGATGACCCAGGCCTATAGTTACCCTTTTACTCAGGAGGCTGAGAAAGAAGGATGGCAAGTTTGAGGCCAGCCTCAGCAGTTTATGGAGATCCTGCCTCAAAACAAAAATAAAAAGATCTGGGGGTCTAGCTTAGTGGTAAAGTGCCCCTGGATTTGATCCCCAGTACTGCAAATTTTAAAAAAAAAATGTTAAAGAGGGACATTAGTTAACTTCCTAGCACCTTGCTCTGTGCTGTTTTTAAAAGATACTGTCTCATTTTTCTAGATAGTAATATGTTTCAAATATCTTAAAGCAGAATTTTATCTTAGTGCAAAAATCTTCCATGAACTAAGAGTTTTTTTTAAGACCGAAAAACTAAACAAAACCAATGCCCACGCCAGAATCCACTTTCTCTGGAATCATCTTTTTGACTAATTTCTTCAAAGATAAAATGGAGCACAGGAAATGCAAACCAGGTATAGTTCCAGAAAATGCACATGCACAAATTTATCCTTGATCACCTTCCTGTTCTTAATGTTGGGAAACTGGTGTAAGAAGAAAAACCTAAGGGTTTCTCATTATAATTAGCGTTCATTCCTGGAGACTAAATACTGAGCTTTGTCAGGTAAGTTTACTGAGAAATCAGGTGAGAGAACACATCCTTAAAACGGAGTTGGAGGTTCAGATTTTGGTGCTTCTTCCGCTACTTCTGAAAACACCCTCTTCGGGAGTGAACGTTGCACTTTACTAAAGTTGACCAGGAAGGAATCCTAGTGCCTTTCCAAGACCAGTTGTATTTTACACAGCATTACCCTAGGTTTAATTGCTTCTAATCATTCTCGTTACAGATTTGCTGGGGGTGCGGATGGGGGTGGCGGGGAGTACTGGCGACCACTGCCCTGCAAATTTCTGCGCGTTGTGTGTGGACTCGTATTTCATCTCTTTACTAAACCCGGAGTTGGAAGCCGAGCTCCCGACGTTATCGGAGCCAGCCACAAATGCCACATGTAAAGAAGCAAACATCCGGTGTGGCTTCCTGCAAGCCTAGCTTTTCTCAACACGAGAGATTTACTCGGGCCGGAGGGGGGCTGTTAGAGGGACAAGTTTCCCGAGTAAAAGCCCGTACGCCCGCTCGGACACGGGTGCGCATTCGCAGGCGCGGTGCAGGAATCCTGGGCTCTTGGCTAGTGGCTGAGCTCCCCGACTTCCCAGGCAGGACCCGAGGCTCAAAGGGCTGGGCGAGGAGGCGACTACTGTAGAAAGAAGCTGTGCTCGTTATGCCTGGGGCCTTTGGCCGGCGGGGCGCAGAAATTGACTCGGGTAGGTGACGATCTGTGGCTCAGAGGCGGAGGATTGAGCGTCAGGTTTTTCCGTGGGCCTCTGAGTGAACAGGCAAAGGCTGGGTGATTTCCGGCAGCCCTTTGTGTTTTCGATGCTCGGGAAGCGCGAGCGGGACAAAGGACACTCAAGTCACTCGGGAAGGATCGGCGAGCACCCAGGCAGGTCCGAGGTGGCTCTAAAGAGCAAGTTCGTGGGGGAGGGAGGAGAGTGCGCGCAGCACCCGGGGAAAATCAGGTGCGCCCCTCGGTGGAATAGACAAGGTATCCCTAGAACAAGGAACAAAAATCAGACCTTTGCATTTACAAATCTTATAAATCGTTCCGGGCCTGTCGCCTCCCAGAACCGAGAGGGAGGTGGTCTGCAGCGGCAGAGCGCAATCCGGGTCTCCGCACCTCGCAGGTAGGGCCAAGCAAGCCGACGCCGTCGACGGGCAACCTGCGCCCCGGCGCCCAGCCGGCTGTGGCGCTTGCTTAGCTACCTTTCGCGACTCCTCCCAGTCCCCCGGGCCGCTCCCCGGGGGGTCCAGGATGGAGGTCGAAGGTCGCTGGAGGGAGGAGATTGGTGGGGAGGAAGGAGTGGCCAGAAAGATAGCGTTCACCCGCTCAGCGCTGGCGGGCGCTGCAGGCCCCCGAGCCGGGAGGTTCGCGCCAAACCCTGCAACCTCAGCTACACCTCTCCTTCCGAAAAGGGCGACTTCCGAAAAGGGCTTCGGGGACATTCATTCCTTGCTTTCAGCCCCTCCGCCATTCGCTACGCCTGCATCCCTTCCCGGTGCACCGGTTACCCCCCAACACAAACACACCCGGGGTCTCCGAACCCCGCCCTGGTAGCCGGCGACTCCTGGAGGTCTCCTCGGTGTCCTTGTTCCCGCTTAGCCCCGCCTGGGGTTTGCACCGGGCGAAGCAGGAAATGCGCTGTTCCCGGTCCGCTTTCCTGCCCAGAAACTGGTCCGCGGGGGGTGTTTCTTAGATCCCCTACCCCCATCTGTGGTGTCTGGGTTGACGCGTGGGCCCTATCCCTTTTACGGCCTGGCGTGTGGAACCTCAGGCTACAGTGGGGAGGTGCCCTTGAGGCGAGGGACAGAGCTCATCTCCAAACCCAGGACAAGTTATATCCACCCAACCTCGAGGTCCCTTTCATACGTGCCTCCTACTTTAAAGGGAAATTCAAATACAGCTTGGTTTCTTCGCAAGTTTGAGTCTAGCTGCTGATCTACCCGTCGTCCACTGAATCAACCCACACCCTAGCAGAGGCCAGGGATTCCTGGAGTTGTATCTTCCAGCTGACCAGTCTTATCAGTACAGGTCCGCTGTGAGCCGAACACTTCCACTCCCACCCAACTGGGAGCAGACACGGCCCCTGATTTATTAACGTCCAGATGGGTGTTCTGGGTCTATACCCCTGTAATGGTTTGATCTTGGCATGTGAAGGTGAGGCTGACATCAGTAGGTCAAGAGTTTTGAGATTTTTTTCCCCCCTAGTAGAGGTCGCCTTTCCACCCTGAAAATTCTGCCAGGTTTCCCTAGGAAACAGAGCTGGGCTGTGCCAGATGGTTGGTTAGAGCAAGGTATGCATTCTGTGATCATGCAAGTGATCAAAGTTAAACAGGTCATAAGACTGGCCACTCCTGACAGCACTCATTACCTGTTCTTCTGTGCACTTTAGCCACAGGATATCAGATTTTGAAACAGTACTTGGGTACCTGAATTGAGTTTCAAAGTTTCTAAACAGGAGAGAAAATACTAGGGATCCTTGTTGGATTCTACTGCTATTGGTTTCACTCAATCTCTGTTATCAAAATTTTCTTCTATGTCCATGGATCTTGCTAAGAACTTTACTTTTGTTCATTTAATAGTAGCACAGGATCTTTGGATCATTTCATCTTTATGTCCCCAGAGCACATACAATTTATTGTTTCTAATAAATGCTTTTGGATAGGTAGTATAACGACTGTCTTTCCAGATAGAGTTGGGGTGCCCTCCCTTCTAGACAAGGCACTAAGAACCATCTCGGTAGACCACAGAAAAGGTTCTGTTCTTATTGCAGGCATGCCTGTGTAGGCCTGTTATCAGATGACCTCAGGACAGTCATATTCCCTTTCCCCCTTTCCTTCAAGAGTTCAGCAAAATCCCACCCCTTCCAAGGATTAACTGAAAGTCCATTGCTTCTCAGCACCTATTTGATTTGGAAGTCCAGGCCAAGAATGCACATGGATAATTTTACATGTAGATGTAATACAAAAGCAAATGCCTCTCTCCAGGAGAGTGTTTGAAACCTATCTGTAATATTAATTTCTCCATAAGCATGGAGTACAGTTTACAAAGCAGTTTCTCTGACTTATTTGACCCTCTGAACAGTTCTGGAGATGGGCAGGATAGCTAGGCTCCTACATATGCATACATTCATTCTCTCGCTCTTGTTTTTCTTTTTTATTTTTTTGTGGTTGTACTAGGGACTGAACCCATGGGCACCCTACCGCTGAGCTATACGTCAAGCCCTGTTTCTTATTTGTTTTGAGACAGCATCTCACTAAGTTGCCTAGACCAGTCTGGAACTTGCCACCTTACTGCGTTAGCTTTCTGAATAGCTGGGAATACAGGTGTGGGCCACTGTGCTAAGCTAAAGGTTCCTGTTATTTTTATTTTATTTTATTTTGAGAAGGCTGGCACTAAGGAGATCAATGACTCACATGACAAGGTGCTTGGACCATCTTGTTTTGAATTTCTTTCCTTGCCATGTTTCTAGCTAATTTGGGAACCTAGTGGAATTTGTAGGGACTAAAGACAACAATTACATAGGAATTGATCAAGGAACCTTAGCACAGAAACTTCTGATGTTGTCCCTAACTTGGTCATAATTTTTTAATATCAGAATACTACAAGAAGAAAGCATTTTCATTTAGAGTATTTATAATCAGATTTTTTATGGTATTAGGGATTGAACCCAGAGGCACTTTCCCAGTAAGCTATATCCCCAGACTGCTTTTCCTCCTTCCTTCCTTCCTTCTTTTCTTTCCTCTCTCTTTCTTTCTCTTACTTTGGGACAGGGTCTCACTGATTTGCTTTGGACCTTGAGCTTGAAATTCGTCTGCCTCAGCCTCTAGGATTACAGAAGTGGGCCGCCATGCCCAGCTGTAATTAGATCTTTTAAAATCACAAATCTACACCTTAGATGACATCTCACTTATTCTATTATTTCATACCAACCCTTCTAATTCAGCCAAATATAATGAAAACAATTCAAAGTTAAGTGGAGATAAAAGTCTAAGAAGTTGAAGTCTTCAAAGTTTTGTTCTTGTCTATCATACTCTTTCATATTGTAAGAGATTTAGTTATCTTGAATTGTCGGGGTCTTGTTCATCACCTACTTAAGCTGTTGGCTTTGACACACGTTATGGACCCAGACTTAAAAACATAAAAACTGTGGGCAGGTGGCACACAGCTGCAATCCAGCAACTTGGGAGGCTGAAGCAGGAGGATCCCAAGACTTTGGCAACTTAGCAAAACCCTGTATCAAACTAAGAAGGGTTGGGGTGTAGCTCAGAGGTAAAGCACTCTGGCTTCAATCCCCAGTACCAAAAAATAAAAACATACAGTATCCAGATAAAGTAAATTCTCTCTGTTCTTATTGTTCTTAGGAATAGATGGCAAGTATTACCAATTCTCTTACACAACAGAAAAGCCACAGAGAGCTTGGGTCATTTGCTTAATACTTCTAAATCTTTCTGACGCAAGAGAATAACATATTCATTTAATCAACAAATAATTATCCACCATTTGTAAGTGCAAGGTTTAGCGGAGCATACATAGCACACTGATAATGAGTACAAACTTGGGAGTTGAACTACGCAAGACTGAATTCCCGTCCCTGCTGTCCAGTTCGGTATCTTTGGACATGTTACTGAACCTCTTTATACCTCATCTGTAAACTGGAGGATAAGAATAGGAATGACCTCAGAGAGTTTCATGAGGGTGAAATGAGTTAACTGTTCACAGACTTCTTAATATAGGGCCAGGCACATAGTAAATGCTGCACAGATATAATAAAAAATTGATAAATACAATAAAATTTAAGTAAATGAACTTTAGCTTCTGAAAACATGCTAGGAAGAGAAGGAAAAGCTACCAAAGTATTGATGATAAATGCATTTTAACAAGTAAGCAAACATAATTTCATAATATGTTAACATCAACGATGGTAGTAACTAACGTACTTTTTTAAAAAATAGGATCAACACTCCACCACATTGGTGTGGGCACCTCCTTTCTTTGCTTTTGCTTTTTTTTTTTTTTTTTAAAGAGAGGACCAGTGAGAGAGAGAGAGATAAAGAGAGAATCAATTTTATTTAGTTTTTCACCTGGCTTTCGTTGCTCTGAGACTTTGCTGTGTACCTGGTGCTGGGGTTTGAACTTGCATACTCACACATCCTGGGCAAGCACTGTAACCACTGAGCCACTGCTCCAGCCCCTAAAGTTGTACTTTTATTTATTTATTTATTTAGTCAGGGCTGAGGACCCAACTCTGGGCCTTGCACATGCTAGGCAAGCGCTCTGCCACTGAGCTAAATCCCCAACCCCTAAAGTTGTACTGTTAATCAGAGTTGACTGTTACACTTACAAATCTTTTAGAAAGGTTTCTGTAAGCTATTGTATACTTTCTGATTACATTTGAATGGAAACATTTTTACTCTCATAGTTTAAAAAAAAAAACCCTTATTTAGTATATGTTAACCCTCTGAAATCCCAAGACTGGAAAGGATAAAAATGCATAGAATTAAAACATTTACCATTCTATTAGAAAATTTTTGGAATGCAGAGGCACATTTTTTGTAAATCAGCACTTACTTGGATAAGCTAAATTCTTTTCCTACAGATAGTCAAGTAATGCTTAATTTCGATAACTGCTTGGTACATATGTATTTCAAAGGAAGAATTCTCTATAAATATCCTAACCTAGTCCATTCCTTTCTGTGTTCTATAGTAGAAAGTGTCTAAATTCTAGTCTTGAGTGTTCAGTAACTAGGAAAACTGAAAGTCACTTAAACTGCCTTATACTTATTTTTCTCAAAAAAAGAAGGGGGGAATATCTGAGCTCCTTCAACTTTTTCAGATAAAGAAATGAATAAATAATCAACATTTTTGCAAAGTAAAAGTACTGATTAAACGGTGCTACCATATGTATGTGTGATTTTATGTGGTTGTGGGTGCCTGGCGATATGTGAATTTAATGAAGATTGTATAGAAAAATAGAAAACTGGGTTAAAATGGAAGTCAGGGATTATAACAAAGACTTAACTGCTTTGAGTTATGATAGAATGTTATTGTATATAGAGCAGAAACTTTTTTTATTTTTCAGAAGGGGGAATTGAATTGAACCCAGGGGGACTTTATCATTGAACTATACACCCCCAGTCCTTTTTATTTTACAGGGTCTGGCTAAGTGGTCCCTGCCACCTTGAACTTGTGACCCTCCTGCCTTAGTCTCTCCAGTCTCTGGCATTTATAGGCATGCACTATAGAGCCCCACCACTGTTATTTATTCTTTTTTGGGGGGGTGCAGTACCAGGGATTTAACCCAGGGCACTTAACATCTGAGCCACATCCCCAGCCTTTTTTTTTAAATTTTATTTTGAAACAGGATTTTGCTAAGTGCTTAGGGCTTCATTAAGTTGCTGAGGCTGGCTTTGAACTTGCAGTCCTCCTGCCTCAGCCTGCTGAGCCACTGAGATTACAGGTCTGCAGCACCATGCCCAGCCCACAGTTATTCTTTTAAAATCACATATTTTTAAGAATAACTGATGTTGCAAGAATAATACAAAGAGCTGGGTCACCTTCACAGACTCTCCACTTAATTAGCATTTTATTTTTTGACCTGTCTCTCCTTAGATCGGTAAACATAAACACTTATTGCATTTTCCCTTTCTGAATATATATAAATGTGTAGAATGATATAAGTAAGCAGTATGTTGGTACAAAATACATATGCTTTCATATGACATTAACATAGACACACAGACTGTAGATCATACACAAATACATAAATGTATGTACTATATTGTTATATACACACATAATACATTGCTAGTATTTTTTTATATGTTATTATATATGTTATATATACTCTGATTTGTAAGGTCATATATATTATTGTTGTATAAAATCATATGTTATTGCAATATGCACATAATGTGTTGTTCTATATTAAGTTGTATGTGTGTTATCAGTCTTTTTCCCAGCCATTTGTCAGCAAGCTATAGTGTGATGTCTTGTCACTTGCTTCACGTACTCCAACGTGTTTTTGCCTAAAATTAGGGCACTCTCCAAAAAGCCACCAAACAACCATACTAATCAGGAAAGAAACTTACTACCTACGTCACTACCCACCTAGCCACTCATCGGACCTTTCGAATTGCTCCGACGGCCTCTTTTCTCTCTCTGGTCCAATACCCAGACCAGTATCTTAAGTTATATTTTGCTATCAAATCTCTCCAACCATTTCCTGCGTCTCCTTCAACTTTGATAGCTTTGAAGTGTGCAGGTCTTGCATTCCAAGGATGTTCCACACAGGGTCAGGCTGGTGTCACTCACCTTTGCAGGAAGCCCAAGGAAATGGTGGTGTGTTCCCCACTGGGAACCACAAGGGAGAGGGCAGTCAGCAGCTCATTGTCCTGGAAGATGTTAATCTTGATCTCCTGGTCACTTGGTGTCTGTTCAGCATCTCCACCTGTAAGCCGCCACTTCTCCCTTAGTAACTGACAAGTATTGTTTTAGGAGAAAGAACTCTGCCATTATGCTAGTATCCTGCTCCTCATCAGACCTCCCCTGACCTGCCAAGATGTACCCTGAAAGTATGACATACAGTACCATGCTGGCTTCCTAGTGCCATCATCCCCCCCGTATTCACATATCCTGTTTACTAGATGACAGTTTCCCCTTGTTTTATTTGTTGTCTGTTTCTTTGCGTCAGTGTGTACTCCTGGGTTCCTTCTCTAGTCAATGGCTTAGCTTCCTTAGCTGAAGTCACGGTTTGGTGCTCCTTCTGCAGATCTGAAGAGCCCTGCACCTCCCAGCCTGCTCCTCCACCGTTTTGATGTGCCCTTCCGTCTGCTTTGGCTTAACAAGCTATTCCAGTTTCTCTCATACTTCCCCTACTTCTGCCCTGAATTCAGTCACTTCTCCAGGGAGGCAGGAGCATCTTGCAGCGGTGGATGGCGTTTAGGAAGAAAGGTCTGAGCTCTCCTGGATACTGGGGTATCACCACTTCTCGGCACTCTCAGCAGAAACAGTCCCCCTTTATCTGCAGTTCAGTTACCCAAGTTACAATCTGGAGACATGAAATGGAAAATTCTAGAAGTAAACAATTCACACATTTAAATATTATTGTATATTGTTGTATACCATTGTATATTGTATTTATTGTTGTATATTGTTGATTGCTTTATTTTATTATTAGTTATGATTGTTCATCTCTTACTATGCCTCCTAATTTATAAATTAAGCTTTACCATAGGTATGTATGTATAGAAACAACGTGAAATATACAGAGTTCAGAACTGTCCTCTGTTTCAGGCATGCATTGGCAGTGTCTTATAATGTGTCCACTCTGCATAAAGAAAGACTATTATATTTGTTTTCAAGTCCACATAAACACATATCTATAGCTTTTGTATCTACTTACAACTATTTCTACATACATACACATACACATGGGTATACACACCTATATCCCTTGAGCTAATTGAAGATACTTCTAACTGCAATCCAACCCCTAGGGTACTTTCATGTTTGTAAATGCATTTTCCATGGTAAGAAGCATGACTCCTATATCCTTCAGTATGTGTGCATATCTTCTCTGTAATCAATCCCCCAGCCACTCTACCTGACTATTCTCACCCCATTTCCTTGGCTTTCAGGTGTGTCTGCACCTCTGTACTTCCTGCATGCCCCTAAGCAAGGGAAAGAAAGAGTTACCAGCTTAAATTTATTAAAAAAAAATTTTTTTTTTGTATTGAGGATTAAACCCTGGGCCACTTAACCACTGAGCCACATCCCCATCCCTTTTTATTTTTTATTTTGAGATAGGGTCTGGCTAAGCTGTTTAGGGTCTCGCTAAGTTGCTGAGGCTGGCCTCAAATTGTGATCCTTCTCCCTCGGCCTTCCAAGTAGAGTCACTGGGTTGTTAGGTATTTGCCACCATTTCCACGTTAAAAATTTTTTTTAACATAGCAAAGGTGATCATAAACTATATAATCTCTACCTGCTGGCACATCCCTTAAGAATAAAGTTAGGGGCTGGAGCAGTGGCTCAGCGGTTACAGCACTTGCCCAGCATGCACAAGTACACAGGTTCAAGCCCCAGCACCCACGTAAGCAGCCAAGTGTCAGAGCAACAAAAGTCATGTGAAAAACTCAATAAAAATTGATTCTCTCTGTCTCTGTCTCTCTCTCTCTCTCTCACTGTCCTTCTCTCTTTTAAAAAAAATAAAGCAAAATTACAAGGCAGTACTTTGGGGTATTATTATAACTTTTTGAAAGGGTCCAGTTATAGTTTTAAAAGAATAACGTGCCATTAAGAACCAAAAAATATTCCTTGGCCTTTCAGTCACGGTAAAGCAAAATTAGAGATTGGCTTGACCTCATAGGATGCCTTTTGCTTAAAACCATAAGAAAGAAAGAAGAAGAAGTATTTAAAAAGATTTTCCAGATGTGTCAATAAATCGGGGGCAGCTTTCCGGAAATACTTAGCAAAAAAAAACAAAAACAAAAAAAGAATAATTGCCTCTGACCACTGTCAGTCACCCCTTGCACATACATCACTCTCCGTGATCTTAAGTGAAGGAAATAATGGGTAACAAGCCAGATTTCATGACTTGCCCCAAGTGCAGAGGTTGGCCAATCTAATTTCTACTGCTTCTATGCATGACTGAATTCCCATGAGTCATTGCCATCTGTATGGTGAGAGGGAAAGCTCAGTGCAGAGGCTTTAAGATGAAGACCAACCGCTATGCTCCAAAACAGGCTCAGCTCCTACTGGAAATCTGCATCCGCCATGGGGTGCTTTCCCTTAGCAGAGCTCTGCTTGGACAGTTGAGGAAACCTGACAAAGAAATGCTGCAGGTCTGGCTGCAGTGAACCACCCAGGGATGTACACAGGCCTTCTCTCCTTGGCAAATCTCTCTCCTTTCCCAGGCCTAAAGAGGAGTATCCAACAGGGTGATGTTTGCAGAAAAGCTCAGGAGAAATGTCCCCAAAGGGGCAGCCTTTGCTGAAGCAAAGACCCTAAGCATGAAGGATTTAATAAATGTTGATCATATATGGGGTTAGGGCTGTAGCTCAGTGATATAGTGCAAGCCAATGCACGAGCCCTGGGTTCAATCCCCCAGTACCAAAAAAAAAAAAAAATTCTTTAATCATATATGACTATATTAACTCATTTGGTCATTGTATGTAATGAGACTTATATAATAACATGTATCTAATATCTCTAGGGTGGTTCCTCAAATTGAAACTTTAATTCTTTTTTTTTTAAAGTAAGAGGGACAGTGAGAGAGAGAGAAAGAGAGAATCAATTTTATTTAGTTTTCACGTGGCCTCTGTTGCTCTGACACTTCTTTGTGTGTGTGATGGGATTTGAACCCTGTACTTGCACATGCCAGGCAAGCTCTGTAACTGCCAAGCCACTGATCCAGTCCTGAAACTTTCATTCTTGAGCAGTTCAGATCTTCCTTAATTGGAGGACCTGAGTGAATCTGATTTTGCCAGTGTTTATTTTATTCTGTTTATTGAATTAATTGTAACAGCCAATTTATAAAGATGTTTAAGGTAAATACTTCTTAATACTTTCACTAAGGATTTGATTTGACTACTTTGTGTCAGTGGTGTGTGTGTATGTGCGCGTGTGTGTGTGTGTGTTACTGGGGATGGAACCCAGGGTCTCATGAATGCTAGCTAGTGCTATACCACTGAGCTATACCCACCAGCCCAGTTTGGATACATTTTAATAGAGACTGGTCATTGTATTGTCCAACACAGATTTGTAACTTGCAATCACCAATTCCAGCTCAATTCTATGTAAGCATCCTATCCACAATGGTGGCCTTGGGCCCATGTGAACTGGTTTCTTCTTTCTACTCCCATTTCTTAGGACCCTCTGATTCCATTACTAAGTTCTACACAACTGGCTTCCAGGAGTTCCTAAAACATGTCAAGCTCTTTCATCCTCAAACCCTGTGTCCTCTTCTCTGCATGGAACGAAGCTCCCCAGTATTCTCCTATGGCTAACTCCCTACGTTCACCTATTCTGAGACCATCCTACCCATGATAGTCAATGTCCTTCCTCCTCCGCAGATTGGAGACACTCTGCTCTGTCCGCTGCTTTATAAACTCTTAAAGCACTTCTTACCTAGCAGGGATCATACTTCATATTTATTTATTTTTATCTGGCCCCTGCCCATGAGTTCTAGCTCCCTGAGATATTATCTACATTGTTCATGGCTGTACCCACATTGTACTCTGTACTGTTGGTAACTGGTCCATCCTGGGAACTCTGCGAAACTTGTTGAGTAAAAATGGATCCCTGAGACTGAGCACACTGTAAGAGTTTTTCTGTGACCCTCAATTGACCTAAGGCTGGGGAAATTTTGTCTAGACATTTTTATGTCTTACCTTTTTATTGAAAGCACTCATCCCAGGTAGTGTGCCTTTATGGTTTTTGTTGAAACCTCCTTATGTTACTTTCAAGAGGAGGAATGCCCCTGAAGGGGATGTCCACACGGACATTTATTTCATTAACAGAGCACTATCTCACAGAGTAACTAAGGACTTCCCCATACCGGGTGATGCTTATAAGAGCCTCTAAATAATTTTGACTGATTAGGTATCTTAATCCAGTTGCCAGTTAATTGTGTTTGTTTGTGATTTAAGAATATGATTTTCACCTGCTCCCCCTCCGCAATCTCCCTGTGTTTGGAGAAAGCCAATCTCCCTGTCCACTTCATATCTGCAGCACTCTTTGAAGGTGTTTGCAGAGGGGATGAGACCCTAGCTATCACCAGGAGCCAGGAGCTGGGAAGAAGGAATCCCTGTCAGGCCACCTGTGGGTTGACTCAGAAAGATTCCTACGCCCATCCCATCGCAAACAAGATCTGAGGACAGGCGCACCCTCCCCACCCCCTTGCTCTCTGCCCAGGTCACTTCTAGGGAGAAAATGACTCAGTCCTTGAAATGCTGATCACAATGAAATGTTCTTTGAAGCTGAGCTGCTCAACGACACCTGTGTAGCGGGATCAAGTTTTCCCTTTATTTTCCATCTATTACACAGTGATATGTTTAAAATACAGCAATAATAACTTGCTGGAAAAGTAAAACAAAAACATACAAAATACAAGCTCACATTTTGTATTGTAAGTTTCCGCAGATGGCTAATTAAGTTCCCTTGCCTTTGCTGGTGGTTTCTGTCCTGCAGGTGGGGTAATGACAGTTAAAGAGATTCTCACTCTGAAAGACCAAGGGTCTTAAAACTATAGCCCTCTTTTTATATTTTGCTATTTGGTTATGAATCCTGTTTTAAAAAAACAAAAGGAGATACTAAACTGATAAAAACTTCTTTTTTTATTAAAGAGGGACAGTGAGAGAGAAAGATCAATTTTATTTAGTTTTTCATGTGGCTTTCATTGCTCTGACATTTAGTTGTGGTGCTGGGGTTCAAACCCACGTCCTTGAGCACGCCAGGCACGCACTGTAACCGCTGAGTCACCACTCCAGCCCCAAAACTGATAAAAACTTCTATTGCTCATAAAAAAAAAAGCATTTATACTTAGTATGGTAACAGTTGTACAAAAAAAAATCTGTTTTATATATTACAGTTTTCTATATGTGGAAACTTGCAAATACAGCTCTTTGTGATGAAAACAAAAGGAAGATATGAATCCAAGGGCTTCTCCATCTTAGCCAAGATGCCAAATGTACTTAAAAAGTTAAAAGCCAGGGCTGGAGTGCTGGCTCAGTGGTTAAGCTGCTTGCCTGGCAAGTGCAAGGATGCGAGTTCAAACCCCAGCACCATTCCACAACAAAGTGTTGGAGCATCTGAGGCCACATGAAAAACTAAAGTTGATTCTTTCTCTCTCTCTCTCACACACACACACTGTCCCTCTCTCTTAAAAAAAAATGTTAAAAGCTACAATCATTTGGAAGCTAGGTAGAAGCCATGTCTTGAAATTTCTAGGGAAGGAGTTTGATCCAAAAGTTGGTTCCCATTAGAACAGAGTCTTCGAAGCGTAGGACAAGTCAACAGTGTCTCACAAGCTATAAAGACCGTGCTGTCATGGCTGTGAACACCCTAGGTAAAGGCCTTGACCCCTTCTTTAGGCTTCTACTACCTGATTTCTCAAATTCACTCAGTATTAGCAGCCTTCCTTCAGAAAGAGAAATGATTAGTGTGTAGGAGTAGTTATGGTTATTAAAATAGGTTTAAATATTTGGCAATGGGATAAAGAATTCAAATCTGTGGTTGAGGAGCGGGTCATTGGAAGGTTAAGTTAACCTGAAGCTCCAGTTCCCCCTCTTTACCTGGTAGCTTGCTTTCCAGCCCTTTCCCTCCATCACGCCCACACTATCCCAGCAGAGAAGACTGCAAAGCGTCCAGGTCTCCACTCCCGGATTGTCCAGACAGATCACCTACAGTTAACACTGTCAATAAATGACATTAGTATCTGCACATTTTCTCTAAGCCGGATATCCGCAAACATCTTCAAGTTGCTCAGAACTTTCTCTGAAGGGCAGGTATAACATTGTGATACTATCAAAATAGTTACGCATGGAAGAATACACAAAGAAGAAGAAACTGGTTTCTTTTGTGCATGTATTTTCATATATGAAGGACTTACTAAATAGATTTTAGACAGTTTACTGCTGTGTGGAAAAGGTTGATACAGTAGTTGGTATTGCTTTTTACAGGACATGAATTTAGAAAAGTTCTTTGTTGTTTTATAAAATATAATAATATTTCTACATTACCTGCTTGTATACATACTTCTATTTACTCTCAAAATAACCCTAAACAGTTAGATATTTCTACCTCTCTCTCTCTTTCTCTCTCTCTCTCTTTTTTTTTTTTTTTTTTTGGCAAAAGGAAATGGAGTTCAGAGAGATGAAATGACTCACCCAGAGCCACAAAGAAGAATGATTTGTTAGTTCCATTCCACAGTTTGTACTGTATGTTCCACACTGTTAAAATGGTTTTGTACATACACAAGAGACACAGTTCCCCCATCTTCCTGTGAGCTACTCCACTGCGTCTCTACTGCTTGAAGGACTCAAGGTCATTACTCCAGGTGCTCTGGCCAGGGTTGAAACCCTACTACAACATGCCTTTTATGAAATATTTTTACAGGGATATTTTATATGTCCGTAGATGAAGGGCCAATAACAAGAATGGTAATATGGAATGTCCTAAATTTAGCTTATAAACTCCGAAGGGAGCATGTTTTAAATAGTTTTCCACTCTCCTCCCAACAGAGGTCTTCTCAGTAGATCCGCTGAGAGTCCTGGGAATTGTATTGTAAGCATCCTAAGGGTCCTGTTCCCTAGCCAGGCTGAGAGACACATTGATTTAACATGTTAAAAGTATTAAACTAGTGCTGGAGTGGTGGCTCAGCAGCTACAGGGCTTGGCTGGCATGCACAAGGACGAGGGTTTGATCCCCAGCACCACATACACAACAAAGTGTCAGAGCAACGAAAGCCACATGAAAAACTAAATAAAATCGATTCTTTCTCTCTCTCTCTCTCTCTCTCTCT
>PVKS010011891.1:0-55283 GCA_004027875.1 Aplodontia rufa | reverse complement strand
ACTATGTCAATATCCATGTATGCATGATTATGTAACAACAGTTCCCTCCAGTATGTAAGTCTATGTTGAACTAATAAAAAAAAAAAAAATTCCATCCTCTTGTTTCAGCCTCCCTAGCAACTGGGATTATAGGCGTGCACCACTGTGCCCAGAAACCTCTTATCTGTTATAGACTGACTTACTGTTTTTAAAAAGAGGAAATCAAGGGCTGGAGTGGTGGCTCAGCAGTTCCAGCGCTTGCCTGGCATGTGTGAGGACGCGTGTTCAAACCTCAGTACCACGTACACAACGAAGAGTTGGAACAACAAAAGCCCACATGAAAAACTAAATAAAATTGAATCTCTCTCTCTCTGTCACTGTCCCGCTCTTTTTAAAAACAAAAATGAAATAAATGAAAAGAGGAAATCATGTATTTTGTGGTGAAGAAACATACTTGATTTCCAACCATATCTTTAATTTTTCTTCTATTAAATAACATTAAAATTACTTTTTAAAAGGGGACCATTTGGGCTGGAATGGTGACTCAGCGGTTATGTCATTTGCCTGGCATATGCAAGTACATGAGTTCAAACCCCAGCACCACGTACACAAAGTCTTGGAACACTGAAGGCCACATGAAAAACTGAATAAAATTGATTCTCTGTCTCTCTCTCTCACTATCCCCCTCTCTTAAAAAAATAAATAAATAAAAGGGGACCGTTTAACACAAATCCGTCATGTGTCCATCCCTCCATCCAGTTGACTCAGATGCATTGTGCAGGAGTGGTACCATCTGGAATGGATCAATATGTCAGCCCTGATGCTTGATCCATGTGCATGTGTGGAAAGGTGGTTAGGATGCTCCCCTGAGTTAACGCCTGTTTCTTGGCGGTAGGACTTGAAGTGATTTAAAATTTTATCTTTTTTGCATTTTTCGTATTGCTTAAAGATTTTAAACATGTACTTTTTTTTTTTTACAAAAAATATTTATCTTCAAAGAAAAACAAAGAAAAATTTAAATGACCTACTGAACCTTGAATTTTTCTCCATGTGTGAGGCAGTCACCCAGAGCCTCTGTATTTTCACACTTATTTGCTTCAATTCCATCTGCCAGGCTACAAACTCTTGAGTTTGCAATTCCAACCTTGAGCCCCACCCCCATCCTCTGTATCTTCATTATTGGGAACCTAATTTTCCCCTCTGGACTTCTGTTCATTTTCCAAGTATCCTGGAGGAAAACAGGCTGTAGATTTTCCTTAAGCCTGGTGTCATAAATAGTGAATGTTGTTATTCTACTCAGAAATTAGCAGAATCCTAGGGTTTGTTCGCAACTATACTTTGTGACTTACTCGAAAATAGTTATTTATTCTGACTTTCTGTTTGGGTACCAAGATTTTAATTAATTTTATCATTTTAATTATAATATCCATAATGCTATATAAAATTAGAAACGAGTATTTTTAACATTGGCTCTCTAGCATCAAACATCTCTATTTGGGGAATTCACCAAAATATGAACCTTCCAGGGATGCGGATGAGTCCAGAAATGTGCATTTCACATTCACAGACATCCAGGCCTCCTCTTGCCCAGTCACTTGAACCAGTCTGAGGCTTGAATCTGGGGGAGCTGAAGCGACTATTTATTGTTGAACCATAGCTGCTTCTGATTCTTAGCCTTCCTTTATTCCTGCCTATTTTCGAAGCCTGGCATTTTAGTTTTCCTAGTAATCCTGTGGGCTACTCAACAACCTTTCAATATCTTTCTTTTCTATTTCAATCCTTGCACATTGCATCTGTTGTTTATAATTAAAAACCTGGAGTAAGACTGCCCCTATGTTCTGTGCGTGTCTACCTGTCATCTAAATGATGGGTACTGTATCTCTAGTCTTAAATGCAAATTCCTGTCGTTGTCTATATTGCCAATTTTGCCTAAGCTTTTGACAACCTATTTGGTCTGCTCCATTTTTGTTTCCTAAAAATGCATTAAAAAAAAAAAACATTCATTGTACTAACCATTGTACTGGGATCTAGAGATAAATAGGAAAACGGGCACAGCGACTGCCAAAGAGCAGTTGAAATCCTAGTGGGGAAGACAGATAAGAAACCCACAGGGATAAATGGTGGAAGAGGGATGGGCATGCGGAGTTGTAGAAAAGAAGTGCACAGAAGCAAGGCACCTGGGGAGTCAGGAAGCTTCTCCTAAGAGGTGATTTGAGGGCTCAGCAGAAGTGAGCGTGGTGGAAGGGCTGCACATTAAACCTGAGAAGCAGTGTAGTGTATGCAAGTATTCAGAAAACCTCTGGTAAGGTGGCTTACCAAAGTGACCAGAGAAATGGATGTGTCTGAGGGCTGTGTTTGCAAAACTTGTGTGAGCAACAGGATCATAGGACTTGTAAAATCTTCCTTCAGGGAAGTTGATTCTCAAGGTTTAGAATTAGGCCCCTGGTGACTCATGGGGAAGGGAAAGTGTCCCAGAGAAGGAGACTGGAGGCAAAGATCAGGAAGGGCATGGTGAACTAAGAAGCTTGAATTTTATCCTAAAGACAAGGTGGAGCCTTTCAAGGATTTACAAAAGAGTGGTGATAAGATCAGACCTGAATTTTACAAAGTTCACTCAAGTAGCAGCTACAACAAAACAAAACAACACAAAAACCCTGAAGAAAATGGTCAAGGCAGTCCTGATGGTACTTGCCTGTAATCCCAAACATGCAGGAGGCTGAGGCAGGAGGAGTCAAGGCAGCCTGGGAAAATCAGTAATACCCTGTCTCATAATAAAAAATAAAAGAGCTGGGGATGTAGGTCAGTAGCATCACATTTAACTAGCATGTACAAGACTTGGGTTCAGTCCCCAGCACTCAGGGAAGAGGGGGAAGGGAGGACTGAAAAAAATGGAGTTTGGCAAAGGGAAGCCAGTTAATGTTACTAGGAATACTGTAATTGATAAAGAATACGTATTTGAGACGAGCGTGGTGGTGCATGCCTGTAATCCCGGAGCCTCGGAAGGGAGGCTGAAGCAGAAAAATCCCAAATTCAAAGCCAACCACAGCAAATCAGTAAGGTGCTAAGCAACTTAGTGAGACCCTGTCTCAAATAAATAAATAAACAAACAAGGGGCTGGGGAGCTGGGGATGGGATTCAGTGGTCAAATGCCCCTACAACTACAAACCAAACCAAAACAAACTATGTATTTGAGGCAAGGCTGTAATCTGCAGAACAGAATATTAACAGGATGGAACGGAGTGAAACAGATTTAGTAACTTGGCTGTGGTGTTGAGAGGAAGGAATAAATGTGGTGTCTGGGCATAAGGATTATATACAAGTGTGGATAAGGGTGATGTTCACCCGGATGTGACAGAGAAGAAAAAATAAAACAATTCACTCTTAACCATGCCAAATTTGAGTTGCATGTCAGATATCAATCCAATGTGTCTTACGGGAGGGATCTTATAACTGAGTCTGGAATTCAGAACATGGGTCTAGAGAGAAGCTATTGACTGTCTTCCAGAGGGGAAGTTAAACTAGTGCCATTCAAAAAACTGGAAAGCAGGCAGTGGTGCCCAAGTTAGAAAGGCCCACTCCACACTGCATATATGACGAGTGACAACATTTTGTTCACCTGGACATAAGAAGACAAGTTTCCTGGGGCTCATTGGCTGAGGCCCAAGGAAAGGCCCAGAAATCTTTAATTAAAAGAGAGGAATTCCCTACATGATTTTGATGAGTAACCATCATATAAAACAGTAGTTCCCTGATTCACATTAGAATCACTGATTCATATTAGAATCACTGTAATGCATTGACTTTTACAAAGTTCAATGTCCCAAGTGCCATCCCATACCCATTAAATCAGCATGTCTGAAGTGGGGATTGGACGTCACAGTCTGTTTTTTCCCTGTTTTGCTTCTGTGGTACTAAGGATTGAATGGCGGGGCACTGTACCATGGCGCTACATACCCAGCACTTTTTTATTTTTTATTTTGAATCAGGGTCTTGCTAAGTTGCCCAGGTCAGCCTCAAAGTTGTGATCCTCTTGCTTCAGCCTCCTGAATTGCTGGGATTACATGTTTGCACCACCATGCCTGCCTGGTGTTAATATTTTTAAAAGAACCTCAGTGTAACCAACTGTGTAATAAATTTGGGAATCACTGATGTAAATTGCTGATGGCTAGATTGGACCAAATGAAAATTTGCACATAGCAACTGAAAGTAATGTAGTTAAAGTCCAAGGCATGAAAAGAGTCAAAGAGCCTCATCTGGACTGAGCTGAAGAGGCAGCACTGAGCATCAGATCTTCAGAGAAGAGGAGGCTGGTCAAGCAGAACCACGTGACCTTCTTGGAAGTGGGTTATAGCCCAAAGCTGTGTAAGAATGTCATAAGTTTAATTGTGTTCTCCTAAGTGAAATAAATAAAAAGGGCCAGGTCCTCTTATTTCTGACAGCAAAAAGATTCTAAGTAAATTTATTTGGGATTGTACTGGAACCAAACAGGTAGAATTGAAGAATGGTGTACAAACCCTGGGGCACATGGTTATTCAAAAGCATCAGAGGAAGAGATATTTTTAAGGTGAATGGAAAGGCACATCAGAGAGTAGAAGAAAAATTAGCAAGCATGACATTATAGATGTTAAATAGCACAGGGAATTTCAAGGAGGGAATAATCAGTGTTGAATGCTGCAAAAGTAGTGATAGGATAACTGGAAACCATCAGCAGGACTTGTCTATTTATTCCTGTTAGAAACGATTGGAAGGTAGGATGCCTTTCTCTTGCCACCTGCCTGACAAGCACTATCCGAGTCTTGTTTGATTGGTGCACTATTGAGGGATGGAGAAGCACTGTTTTAACTACAAATCTTATTAGCATCTTCTTTTCTCAAGTCCACATTGCACAGGACTAATCACATTTCTAATAGAAGCGTCCTGAAACAGAGCCCTAAAATAATCAAAAGGAAAGGAATAAAGGGCTAGGTGTGAGCTCTGACTACAAGGAGTAAAACGCTGAGAGGGCTCTGATTGAAGCATCCAATTAGTCATCAAGCCTTCCCTATTCAGCCTCTGCAATGCATCTCACTTCCATTCACTTTATTCCATTCTATGCCCACTGCCTTGTCCCTGAGAATGACTCCATTACTGTGCTCTTCAAATCCATCCCACCCTGCCTGTGCTCACCGAGCTCTCTCTAAGAAAGCGCTTTCTTCCTCCCATCCCTTTCCAAGACCAAGTAAACCAAGGACTGACTTGTGCTCTGAGTGGATTGCCTGAGCCAGTGTCCTAGCTCTGTCACTCACCTGTGACCTTGAGCATGGAAGCCTCCTTGGTGCCTTTTTTATCACTTGTAAAAAGGGTAACAATATCCCTTACCTCATAGGACCCTTAGAAGAATCAGATGAACCATACAGAGAAGGTTTCTAAGAGCCATGTTTAATTAAGTTCATGTTCAATTTCTTATCTATAAAATGCCCTTGAAAATCATTTCTACTTCGTTTTGTTATGGAGGCTAAATTAGAAAATGCAGCAGCCTACTTCCTAATGTATACCAAGCATCAACAAATGGTACTTGGTATAATTATTGAACCCGAGTAAAATGGCACTACTGCATGAAGGCTCTTCTGTGCCCAGTTTAAACAGATCTTTCATTATCCCATGCTCTGCTCTTCATTTTGGTCTTAGTGTGACCATTCTTACTGTCATTCTTTCTCTCTTCTCTTTATTGTTAGTCTTTAGATCTTCATCCTCTCCAAATAATTAGATTGAAGATAGAGAACCATAGTGTATTCATTTAACTCTTCCACAGTATAGAATCATCTCATGGTTTTTAAATTCACTTAGGTTCTCATTACTGGTAGTTGAATTACTTGATCTATATTTTTATATTGAGCTTTTATTTCCCATAAATTTATATTGTGACTTTTAATAATGCGCAGTATGGATGCGATGAAAATGTGGAAAACTGTAGGTCGGAGCGTAAATGATTCGGAAGAAAATACGGCAACTAGAACTTCCAAAAATAAGGGACTGTCTACATAAACTAGGTTATATTGAAATGATGAAAAAATATGGAACATGGAATATGATCTATTCCGCATTAAGTAACGGGCGTTTTCAAACACATATTTAAACATCGGATATGTACAAGCATACATATGTGTGCTAATGATGAAAGATCTTTAAAATAGGTCACAAGTGACAAAAGTATAAAACAATGCAAACTGCATGCTTCCTTTTGTGCAAAATTAAAGATAGATGTGAGTTTATGCAGATTTATGCTTTTTAAATTAGGAAGTATAATAAGCAATTGTTCACTTGGAGAAAGTAGTAAGGACGAAGAAGGAGAGAAACCGGCTGTTTACTTTCCGTTTTGTAACTTTCTGGACTATTAAATTTTATAAATTTATATATGTATTATTTTTTTAAAAAAATAATGATGGAAAGGAAGATTAAAGCCTACCATTTTTTGGTTGTTTTATTCTTTGTGCCTAAGCGTATTTTTTCTTCTTTTTCCTTTTCTGGCAGCACCATGGACTTAGCGCTAGGAAGACGCTCTACTGCTGAGCTATATCCCCTGTGCATTTCTTTTTAAGTACTACAAAAATTTCCCCATATTAAAAAATCATATTTTCATGGTTTTACAACATTCCACCAGATGACACAGATACTTTATTAACCCTTTTGATAAAGTATTTAAATTCACATTGTTTTACTACTGAAATGATTCTTTAGTTCTGTAGATAAATTCTGAAAGTGAAATTGCTGAGGCAGTGGTAACATTTTGCCACTGATAACCCTTTTAAGAGTAGTAGGTCTTAGAAAAAATACTCTCCTGGGTGCCTTGAAGGGTTTACCATGCAACTTTGAAATTAGAAATTTGAAAGAACTAAAATGCACTGCAGGATAGAGAAGAATTTTGAACCCCCAGAGGCGATGGGGGAGAATGAGAGAGGAAATAAGAAGCGAGACAGGAGCACCAAGGATGTGACGCTCCAGTCCTGCAGTCCTGAGTGGATTTGTTTGGGAGAAGTGTGATAAAGAAGCTGAATTTACACAGAAACCCCTTAAAATCCTGGGGCCTGAGGCTGATTACATCACTGGGAATCAACAGAAACCAGGGTAGCAGTGAAGTTTCACCAGTCAGGGAACTAGGGCTGGATCCAACAACTAAAGAGCCCACCCAGGGGCAAACTTTCCACCCCACTTCGCCAAACCCGCCCCTCCCCAGGGCGTCAGTGTTACTGGCATCTTAACACCTTGCGGGTCCTTTGGCCAAACTGTTGCCTGCTGGAAGGCTCACCAGTTGCCTTCCACCAGCCACCAGGAAGAGGCTTGTCCCCTCCACCCCCACCAAGAGGCTTTTTATCTTTAGCCATTTAATAGAAATTGTTCTCATTGTATATTTGCATGACTTTTAGATTTTAGAAAGATTTGCAATTTTTTATCTTAATGTGATTTCAAGAAGAAAATAGAAGCCATCAAACAAGACCTTCTTCATTGAACCCTGCTGAAATAATAATAGCAGATATGGCACTTGGTATATGCTGGAGATTTCTAAAGTGCTTTTATAAACACTAGCTCCACGGAACGGCCAGGCACGGTGGCGCATGCCTGGAATCCTAGGGACTCAGGAGGCTGAGGCAGGAGGATTGCAAGGTGAACGAGACCCTGTCTCAAAACAAAAAGAAACAAAAACAGGCTGAGGATGTGGCTCAGTGGTTAAGCGCCCCTTGGCTCAATCTTCAGTACCAAAATTAAATAATAATAATAATAATAATACTAATAATTAATAATAATTTACAAAATGAATCCAGACAGAGCCTTCTAAATTCTCTGCAGGGCTGCCTCTGCTTTCTCCACCCTTCTTTCCCAGGTTGCCACTCCTTCATTCCTTCCAGGTGCTTCTCAGTGTCAAACTCCAGTCCTTCCACTTTCCTTTGGATGACGTCAGTCCGCACCTTCTAAACCCTTCCCATCAATTTTGTCCCTCCCTTTTTCAACTTCAACTTCCCTTCAGCCATAATGTCACCCACAGTACAAAGCAAACAATAAAACCTGTCAGAACCTTATTTCCTTCCCGTTACTACAACTTTTACCATAGTATCATCCGCAAACTTCACGCTTTTCCCCTCCATTGCTTCTCCAATTTTGCTTCTGCTTCTCCCAGCTGTTAAAAAGACATTTCTGCCAGGCACAGTGGCACATACCTGGAATCCCAGAAACTCAGAAGGCTGAGGCAGGAGGATAGCGAGTTTGAGGCCAGCCTCACCAATTTAGCAAGACCCTGTCTCAAAATAAAAAAAATGGAAAGGACTGGGGATGTGGTTCAGGGAAGCAGCCCTGGATTCAATCCCCAGTACCAAAGATAAAACAAACAAAAATAGAAAAAACAAATAAACAAAAAAATCAACTGTACTTACTAAGTGCATAAGTGATTAGCGTTTTCCTATCTAATGAATCATTTCTTTTCAATACTCGGATGGAATCCAAGGTGCTCTATTACTGAGTTAAATCCCCAGCCCTATTTTATTTTAAAGGTGGAACTTTGGGTTGAGGATTTAGCTCAGTGGCAGAGCGCTTGCCTACCACACGCAAGGCCCCAAGTTCAGTCCTCATCGCTGAAAAAAAAAAATGCTGGAACTTGCTCAATTGCTGAGGCTGGCTTCGATCTTGCTGTCTCCTGCCTCAGCCTCCTGAGTAGCTGGGCTTACAGGTCTGCTTCACTGTGCCCAGTACTTTTCTTCTATTTAATTTGGTACAGTTTGCTGTCCACATTTCTTGGTATACTACATTCTTCTGGTTTTCATCCTCTGCTCTTCATCTTGTCTTAGTCTTAACCTTACTGAGATTTGAGACTTATGATCTTGTTTCTTTTCTCTGTACTCACTCTCTCCTGATTCTAAATTTTACCTGACTGGTGATGTCTTCTTAATTGATTTTAATACCAGTTCTCCTGGAATGTCTCATTTTCTTTTTCTCCCAAGTCATTAAACTTTCTCACCCCATACATGTAATAAATTTCCCCATGTCTAGGGACACAGTTGTTTTGATACCTAGAACCTCACAGTTACTTACACATAGGGGCTGCTAGGCAAATGTTCAATTTTTTGTTTGAGATCATTCAGAATCCAAACATTTGTTCACCTACAGATGTACAATTGGTTAATAATATACAACCACAATTAGTGAAAGAAATAATATATGTTTGAAAGTTAGAATAGAGCTGAGTGTGGTAGCACATGCCTGTAATCCCAGCTACTTGGAAGGCTGAGACAGGAGGATAGCCGCCTACTCCTCCTCCTTCTTTTTGTACTGAGGATTGAACCAAATTGTGCTTTAACACAAAAACATAGCCCCAGCCATTTTTATTTTTTGAGACAAGGTCTTGCTAAGTTTATTAGGGTCTTGCTAAATTGCTGAGATTGGCCCTGAACTTGGGATCCTCCTGCCTTAGCCTCCCAAATTGCTGGGGGAGGGGGGCTGGAGCGGTGGCTTGGCAGTTACAGCGCTTGCTCAGCATGCAGGAGTATGCGAGTTCAAACCCCAGCACCACATACACAATAAAGTCTTGGGGCAACGAAGGTCACATGAAAAACTAAATTAAAAAAAATTATTTCTCTCTTTCTCTCTCTCTTTTCTCTCTCTCTCTCTCTGTCCCACTTTCTTAAAAAAAAAAAATGCTTTCCAAATTGCTGGGATTACAGGCATGCCCCAGGAGAATAGCAATTTAAGGCCAGCCTGGGCAACTTAGCAAGACCCTATCTCAATAAACAAACAGGAAATATATAAAAAGGAATTGGGAAAACAAATTTTAAACATTGGGCAGGTGTTGGGGTGGACACTGGGACATAGCTTAGTTGTAGGGGAGCTGCATAGCAAGTGTGAGGAACTGAGTTCAATTTCTAGTACGGAAAACAAAAAGAAGAAAAAACAGAACTTTAGACATTTTTGAGAATTTAGAGCTTCAATTCAAAGTAACCATAGCTCAAACTTCATGTTTTATCCACAAGAAAACTCATGTTAATTTACTTGATCAAAATTACATTGGTCTTAGCAGAGATGGAGTAGGATACTCGCTTCTTATTACAAAATAGTATATTGTATATATGTTGATTTGATGTCTGTGCATATATTCAAGAATATAGATACATAAATATTTTCGTACAATGAATTCATACAATGAATATCACCATCACTAACTGCAAACATTCTGTACCTACTTCCCAGCAGGATCCTCAGAGTGTAGAAAAGTACCTGACACATATGGGGTGCTCAACAGACATTACAAACATTGTTGACCCTGACCCTTAGACATTTCATTTTTTTTCTTTTTTTTTGTATTAGGGGTTGAACCCAGGAGCATTCGACCACTGTGCTACAACCTCAGCCTTTGTAATTTTTATTTTGAGACAGAGTCTCTCAAAGTTTTTAAGGCAGGCCTTGAACTTGTGATCCTCCTGTCTTCCCAATTGCTGGGAATATGGACACGTGCCACCATGCCTGGCCCTACAAACTTTCAGACCAAATAATAATTAACATAATCACTAAGCTTCTTTTTCTTTCTTTTCTGTTTTTTTCTTTCTTTTCCCCCCACCTTTTTGTTAGTGCTATGGATCAAAACTAGGGTCACATTCGTGCTAGGCAAACATTCTACCACTGAGCCATACCTCTAGCCCTAAACTTCTTTTTTAAATGAATATGGCCACCTGTTTTCTAAATGAACAAACGAAACCCAGAATGCATAGTACAGGAAGTGTGGATGACAGTAGAGGGTCAATGGAGCACTGGAAATTAAGCTTGTTTTTTAAAATGTGGGACATGAGGGGGCAAAACATTTCTTTACTCTTTCCCCTTGGTGCCAGGTACTTTACACATTTTGTCTCATTTCATCTTGGCAACACAGCAAGATGGGTGTTACAACCATTTCATATAAAAGGAGAAAGAAACCCCCCAAAAATAAGTAATTTGCCCAGACCTGTATAATAAATAAAATAAATATAGGATTTAAACTCAGATCTGAAGTCCTACCACAGACTTTTCCACTTCTAATGGGCTGTCTTTTCTACATTAGTGAGAACAAAGTTTTATTTTCCACTTACTACACTACTGAATTCAGATTAATTTGGGGCAGGGAAGGGAGAAGGAACAAAATTTAACCTTTTTTTTTTTCTTTCTAACACCCTCCTTCCCCACCCATTAAAAAAAAAAGAAAGAAAGAAAAGAAAAGAAAAGAAATCCTTAGGGTTCATAAGAACCAAACTCTCAACTTATTTTTTCATGTTGTAATCAATTTTAAGGAAGATGATTTGACAATTAAAGATGCACCCATCTTAGATTTATAGTTTAATGAGTTTTGACAAATGTACATACCTGTGTAGTCATCACACCAATCAAGAAATACATTTCTATCACACAAAATAAGTTCCATCATCTCTTGTTTCCTGGCTCCAGGCAACCACTGATATGCTTTCTGTCATTTTAAATTAGTTTTACCTATTCTAAAATTCCATATGAATGGAATCATACAGCATATAATTTTTGTATTTGGCTTTTTTTCACAAAGAATAATGTTTTGAGATTGATATGCATTGGAAGCATAAGTATATTGCTCCTTCTTATTGTGCAGTAGTATTTCATTTAATGAGCATACCATAAATTCATTATCCATTCACATATTTTTCAAACATTCAGATTAGCTGAAGATTTGAGGTGTTCTGAATACAGCTGTTGCAGTCACTCATGTGTGATCTTTGTGTAGGCATCTGATTTCATTTCTTGTAGTTACATAACTAGCAGTGGAATTGGTGGCTCAGTTTTATAAGCAATTGTCAAGTTATTTTTTCAGTGTGGTTATACCATTTTTTATGAGAGTCCAGTTGCTTTTCATCCATACAGTCAGTCTCTATAAATTTAGCCCTACTAGTGGGTGTGTAGTGATAGCACCTTGTGGGTGAATTCTCATTTCCCTAGTGACTAATGATGGTGAGCATTTTTATATATTTATTTACCACCCATAGATCTTTATTGCTAAGTATGTTGCATTGCATGAAGTATTGTATGAAGATACCATATGTTTTTATATATTGATACATTTTGAGGTCCTTTTATGGGGTGTACCTAGCTTTAAAAAGAGAGAGAGAGAGAGAGAGAGAGAGAGAGAGAGAGGCTGGGAGAGAATAATTTTTACTTAGTTTTTTTTATGTGGTTTTCGTCGTTTGGAAACTTCATTATGTACCTGGTGCCAGGCAAGCACTGTAACGGCTGGGCCACCGCTCTAGCCCTGTACCTAGCTTTTTAAAAATTTTTTGGTATTGGGGAATAATATTAGGGGTGCTCTACCACTGAGCTACATGCCCTAGCACGTGTGTGTGTGTGTGTGTGTATCAGAGATTGAACCCAGCAATGCTCAACCACTGAGCCACATCCCCAGCCCTTTTTATTTTTTATGGAATGTCAGGGTCTCACTAAATTGCATAGGGCCTTGTTAAGTTGCTGAAGCTGGCTTTGAACTTGGCGATCCACCTGCCTCAGCTACTGAGTTGCTGGGATTACAGGTCTGTGCCACCATGCCTGGCCCCTGCTAGCACTTTTTATTTTCATTTTGTGATAGGGCCGCACTAAGGTGGCGAGGCTGGCCTCAAACCTGCGATTCTCCTGCCTCAGCTTTGCTAGTAGCTGGGATTTCAGGCATGTGCTACCTGCTGGGCTTCCTGTATGTAGTTAACTCTAATATTTGCCTTTGCATTATTTTTGTGTGAAATTTCCTTCATTTGTCATTGCATGAATGCTCATTTTTACCTCAACAAAGCTTAACAATAGCTAATGTGAAGTCCTTGTCAGATCTAATATTTCAATAATCTCAGGGTTGACATCTTTGATTATCTATTCCCCTGAAAATGGATCTTTTTTTCCTTATTATTTTTATAGTAAATTTTTATAGTAAATCATTTGGAATCTTATTTTCTTTATTACGGTTATAGTAAATCATTTTGGATTATATCATTGTCATTACGACTCTTTCTTTGTACACCTGGGGAGAAGGGTTCCAGGGATTTACCCCAAGGCCTCACACATGCTAAACAAGTGCTCTACCACTAAGCTACATCTCCAACTCCCATTAGGACTTCTGCTGTGTAAACTTTGGGTTCTACTGTGATCCTCAGGAGCTGGTAGCACTTTTATTTCAGTAGGCAATTGGTCAAGATGGATTCCCATTCTAACCTCTTCTTGTCACCTTTGAGTGGTGGCACAGGTCTCAATTTATTTCTTTGAGCTTTCACTCTGTTGTCTTGGATCTATTCCTTGCATGTGTGGTTCTGGGGATTGGCAGAGGGTTTTTTTTTGTGTATTTGTAAACAGAATTAAATGATTGCCCTCCCCAACTCTCTTCCTTTCAAGATCCTTCTTCACTTCCTGTCTGCCTAAGCTACTTTGCATGTTTCCTTTACTAAGGAATATATCAGGGTTTTTCTGGGAGATTTGGCTGCTTACACTGCTCCACAGTCATCCTATTGTTTTGTTTTAATTTTTTATTAAGGAGTTGAGTTATTGTATAAATAAATGCATATAAAGTTACAATATGAGACCTCTACAACAAAAATTATCAGACACTCAAGAATGAAATCCAAGATGACCTGAGAAGATGGAAAGATGTTCCATGCTCTTGGTTAGGCAGAATTATTATAATTAAAATGGCCATTCTGCCAAAAGCACTTATAGATTCAATTCAATCCCCATCAAGATACCAATGTCATTCTTTAGAGATTTGGAAAAAGCAATTCTCAAATTCATTTGGAAGAATAAGAAACCCAGAATAGCCAAAACATTACTAAGCAAGAAAGATGAAACAGGTGGTTTCATGATACCTGATCTAAAACTGTACTATAGAGCTGTAGTAACAGAAACAGCATGATACTGGTATCAAAATAGGAATGAAGACCAATGGAATAAAATAGAAGACTCTGAAACAAACCCACAAATGTTTAAACATCTGATCTTTGACAAAGGTGGTCAAAATATAACATGGAAGAGAGACAGCCTATTCAACAAATGGTGCTGGACAAACTGGACAGCCACTTGCAGAAAGTTGAAACTAGATCCTTATTGTTCACCTTGCACAAAAATCAAATCAAAATGGATCAAGGAACTAGGAATTCAACCAGCTACCATACAACTACTGGAAGAAAGCTAGAGTGTTAGGACCAACACTCTAGCATTCGGGCATAGGCAAAGACTTTCTCAACAATACTCCTAAAGTGAAAGAGGTAAAGTCAAAAATCATTGAGTGGGACTCCATAAAGCTAAAAAGCTTTTGCACAGGTAAGGAAATGATCAAAATTGTCAAGAGACTTCCTACAGAATGGGAGAAAATCATGGCCTGTGATTTTTCTGACAGGAAACTAATATCCAGAAATTACAAAGTTCTCAAAAAATTTCATATCAAAAAGACAAACAACCCTATCAATAAATGGGCCAAAGAGCTAAATAGAAACTTCTCAATAGAGGTCATTGAGCAAGACAGTGAATACATGAGAAAGTGTTCTAAATCACTGGTAATCAGAAAAATGCAAATGAAAACTACATTAAGATTTCACCTCACTCTAGTCAGATTGGCAAAAATGAAGGATATAAACAATAATAGAGGCTGGAGGGGTTGTGGGGAGATAGGCACACTAGCACACTGTTGGTGGAACTGAAGACTGGTACAGCTCCTCTGGAAAGCAGTGTGGAGAATCCTCAAAAAATTAGGAATAGGCCCACCATATGATCCAGCTATCCCTGTCCATGGTATTTTTCCAAAGGAGTAAGAATTTGCACATTGCAGTGACACAGCAAAATCTATGTTCATAGCAGCTCAATCACATTAGCTAAATTATGGAACCAACCCAGAGGCCCCTCTCTGGATGAATGGATTCCAAAACTGTGGTATATATATACCATAGAGTTCTACTCAACAATTAGAGACAATGAAATTGCAGCCTTTGAAGGTAAATGGATGACAATGGAAGAAATCATGCTGACCAAAGTTAGCCAAAACCAGAGAGTCAAGGGTCAAATGTTTTCACTTATTCGTGGAGGCTGGAGCTAAACCCAGGCCTGTATGAAAGGTAGTCAGTCTCATGTATTAGACCCAACAAAGGCATAGTAACACATCTAGGGCATTCATAGATAGGTATCGGGAAGGAAGGGGAAGGGTGCAAGTGGGGGAGGGATAATAGGAAGGGATCTGGGGTAAATGTGATTTAAGAATATATGCATTTCATATTGTCACTTTATATACATTTTTGATTGTACAATAACTCAATTTCTTAATAAATTTTTTTAAAAAGTAACAATATGATGTACATTTATTCTTAAACCAGTATTGCCCTCACTTTGCACACAACCCAGTCTCTTGCTTCATGGTCAGCCTACCTTGAGGAAAGCTACAAAACAACAATTACCACAGTAACCTCTATGGCCAGAGAAACCAACCCCTGTGCTAGTAGCCTAAGTTATTTTTTCTCTATTATCATCTCTCCTCTCTTACTCTTTGGAGCTCTCAGGTAGTTTTTATATTTATTTATTTATTTTGTTACTGGGGATTGAACCCAGAGGTTCTTTACCACTGGACCATATTTCCAGCCCTTTTTATTTTTATTTTGAGACACAGTCTTGCTAAGTTGCTGAGGCTGCCTTCCAACTTGCAATCCTCCTGCCTCAGCCTCCGGAATCACTGGCATTACAAGTATGTACCATCATGTCTGGCAAAAGTACATTCTAAAGAGATAATGTGTTTATAGTTTATCATTGTTACCAATGGTAGGGATAAGCAAAAGTGTTAATTTGATGTTAACTTTTTTGTTTGTTTTGTGGTTAGTGGGTTTTATGTCCGTAAATGTTATCTTGGACTATCTCAAGATCATGAAGACTTTCATTAGAGTATTCTTTCAGAAGTTTTATGCATTGGGATTTCCAAGGATCTCTTTCAAGTTAATTTCTCTGGTCTATTGGGCTGTGGTGCAAGGTAAGGATCAAAGCTCATTTTTTTTTTTTAATCTTGTACTGAGTTTTAAACCCAGAGCCTCGAACTTGCTGGGCAAGCACTCTAGCACTGAGCTATGTCCCAGCCCTTTTCAAATTTTTTAACAAGGTCTTGTTAAATCACTGAGGCTGACCTTCCAATTGTGATCCTCCTGCCTTAGCCTCCTAAGTGCCTGGGATTATAGATGTGCACCCATCTAAAGCTTGTTTTATGTTCCATGTGAATTTTGATCTTTCTAATACATCACTGAAAAAATTATTTCTTCTGCATTGAACTATCTCAGGAACTTGCTGGAAAATCAACTGATAATATATGTATGGCACTCCTGGACTTTTCTTTTCCATTAATCTTCATGTCTATCCTTGTACAAATTCCTCTCTATTTTGAATAATTTCACCAATGATTAAATCTGGAAACAAGAAGTAAGATCCCTTTAAATTTACTTTTCTTTTTCAAAATTATTTTGGCTATTTTAGGTCCTTTGTGTCTCTACCTAAATTTTAGAATTAGTTTACCAAATTCTCTTTTAAAAAGGTTTACCAGGACTGAATTAAATCAGTAAAAGATTTACTGGGACTAATTAAGACTACGTTTAATTGTGGAGTATTATCATCATCATCATAATAAATAATAACATATATATAACTATATATAATTATACACACTCACATACACACACACACACACACACACACACACACACACTGGGATTGAACATAGAGTGTTTCATTGAACTACATCCCCAGGCATTTTTAATTTCTTATTTAGAGACAAGGTTTTTCTAAGTTTCCCAACTGGCCTTCAACTTACAATCCTGCCTCAGTCTCCCAAGTCACCGAGATTACAGCATTATCCTTCCACAAATTTATGTCTTTTTCATTTTTCTCAGCAGTATTTCATCAATTTTAGTGCATAGGGTTAATTCATAACTTGTTGAATATATCCCAACCATCTTGTCTTTTAAATACTATTATAAATAATATTTCTAAGAAACATTTTCCAATTGATCTCCCTAGTACATAGATATTTTATTTTAGTCTATTGATGATGTGTCCTGCAGCATTGCCTAGTTATTACTCTAATACTGTTCTTAAGATTGTAGATTCCTTAACAGTTTCCACATACACGAAGGCATAATCATGTCATCTGTGAATTTAAACAGCTAATCTGTATTTTTCCTGCCTTATTTCATTGGCCAATAAATTCAATATGTTACTGAATAATAATAGCAAATTAAACTGAACTGATTAGCAATGATGACAAATCTAAGCTTTATCTTATCTTTGATCTTAGAAGGAAGATAACACTTGTAGGATGATATGTATAATTAGTTTTAGAGATTTTATAGAAAATTTTATTAGATTAAAAAAGATCCCTTTTGGGATTGGAGCGATGGCTCAGTGGTTAAGGCGCCTGCCCAACATGTGCAATACCCCAGGTTCAAACCCCAGCACCACATAAACAGCGAAGTGTCTGAACTACAAAAGCCACATGAAAAATTTAAATAAAGTTCATTCTCTCTCTCTCTCTCTCTCTCTCTCACTGTCCCTCTCTCTTTAAAAACAAAACTCTTTTATTTTTAATTTGCCAAGTTATTTTCTAATAAAATGATAGGTCAGATGCTTTTTCTATGTTTATCAAGATGATCATTGAACTTTTCTTGTTTATTCTGTTGATGTGATTAATTATCTTGACTAATATTGAATATTAAGGCAGAATTAAATTTCTGAGATAAACCCTGATTTGTCATGATGTGTAGTTTCTATTGTAATACTTCTTTGATTTGTTAATATTTTGTTGAATATTTTATTTTGGGGGTTTATTTCTAAATTTTCTTTCTGGCAATATATTTGTCTTTGTCTGCTTTGATATTAGAAGACTGCTGTTCTCATAACATGGGTGGGGATGTATTTATTTCTTTCTCTTCTGTTTTCTAAATTATTTTATCTAGAATTATATTATGATGATGATGATGATGATGATGATGATGATTTTTAATTATTTAGTTTGATAAAATTTACCAATGAAGCCATCCAGGTTAGAGTGTGTGTGTGTTTATGTGTGTGTATGTGTATGTGTAAAAAAATTTTAAATTCCATGTTCAATTTCTTAACAGATTGAATGATGTTTAGAACGTCTATTTATTTTTGAGTCAGATTTGGTGCTTTGCATCTTTCATGGTGTGTGTTCATATTATCTAATTATCAAATTTATTCTTTTAAAGTGGCTCATAATATTTCCTGATGATTCTCTTAAGATCTGTATGTTCTGTAGTGATTTTATTTCTTTTATTTCTGATACTAGCCATCTTAATTTCTCTTGTGAGTTTTCTTTTTCTTGCTCAGCCTAGATAACGTTTAAAATTTTTATTGATCTTTTCAAAGGACCAGCTTTTGATCCTCTAATTTTCCTTGTAGTTTGGCCAGTTTCTATTTCATTGACATCCACTTTAGTCTTTACTAATTCCTTCCTGCTTATTCATTTTTTTAATTTAATTGACTCATCGTTTCTAGGGTCTCAGTATAAAAGCATAAATAATTAATTTTAGTTTCTTATTTCCTAGCATGAACATTTCCAGTTATTTTTCTGTTTTTAAGTTCTATTTAAACTACATCACCTAGGTTCTGTTGTATTTACATTTTTGCTCAGTTTACATATATTTTCATTTCTCTTGTGATTTATTTTTAGACATTCATTATTTATTCATGAGGTGTTTAATTTCCAGATATTGTGGGATTTTCTATTTCTGTTAATGTTTTATAATTTAATCCCATTGTTGTTAGAGAACATTGTACAGTAGTTACAGTAGTTTCCCCTTGTCCATGAAGGATAATTTCCGGAACTTAAATCTGTTATGCCTTTTTTATCTTACTCACTTCTCATGCACTGTGGCCTTTTGCAGTTTGAGATACAATAGCAAAACACACACAGATTTCTTTCTTCTTCACAATTTCATGGGTAGAAAATTCATTCTCAGCATGTATCTTAACAACTTTAGCATATACTTTTTTTCTCTTCTTAACAAGTTGAGAACTTTTCATTTTTTCACTTAAAGATAAGACTTTATGGTTTTTCTTTGGCATATGTGAATTGCAGAGTTTCTGCTCTTGCATTTTTGGACCATTATTAAGTAAAATAATGGTTACTTGAAAATAAGCATGCAATACAATGGCAATCTAAAAACCAAGATAACTAAGTGACTAATAGGTGAGTAGCATATATAGCATGGATACTCTGGGCACAGGGATGATTCTGATTCTGAGCAGAATGGAGCAGGGTTACCAGAGACTTCATCACTCCAAGAATAATATGCAATTTAAAATGTATGAATTATTTATTTATGGAATTTTCCACTGGTTATTTTCGTACTATAGTTGACCACATGTAACTGAAACTTCAGAAAGTAAAACCACTGATGATGGTAGGGGGCTGTATGTATATATATATATATTTTTTAATCTATTTAAATACCAGATGTTTCACTGTGGGCTCAGCATGTGGTCTGTTTTGGTGTTTCATGTATGCTGGAAATGAATGCATATTCTTCCTTGGTTTGATATCATGTTCTTTAAATGTCAATTAGATTAAGTTGGTTGATAATAATTAGCTATTTTTATCCCTGTTAAATTTCTTTCTACTTATCAATTACTGAGACAAGATTATTAGAGTCATCAGTCTTCATGTTTTATATTTATTTATCCTTTCATATATATGTTTTGGCTTCATATATTATTTTATATTAGATATATATACAGTTAAAATTTGTATATTTTTGATGGTTTGGTACCAGGGATTGAACTCAGGGACACTTAATCACTGAGCCATATCTCCAGCCTTTTTTGATTTTGACACAGGGCCTCACCAAGTTCCTGAGGCTGACTTTGAACTTGCAATCCTCCTGCCTCACCTCCCGAGCCACTGAGATTATAGGCACATACCACTATGCCTGGCTGTACATATAGTTTTTTTCTTTCTTTTTTTTTAAAGAGTGAATCAATTTTATTATTTTTTTCATCTGGTTTTTGTTTTATGGACACTTAGTTGTGTATGTGGTGCTGAGTTTTGTACCCAGGTCTTCATGCATGCCAGGTAGGCACTGTACCACTGAGCCAAGCCTCCAGCCCCTGGCTATATGTACTTTTAATAATATTCTCATATTATCATTTTGATATGTCTTTTATCTTCGGTAAAATTCTTTGTCTTGTGATCTGCTTTTCTGAAACTAGTCTTACTATACTAGTTTTCTTATGATTAGTATTTGTATGACATACCTTTTTGCTTGTAACCTGTATCTTTATGTGTAAAGTGTGTTCTTCTATAGACAGCATGTAATTGGGGCTTGCTTTCTATCCAGTCTGGCAGTTTCTGCCTTTTAATTGGAGTACTTAGACTATTCACATTTAAAATAATCAATGCAATTGAATTTGGGGTTTTTTTTTCTTTGTCTAATTTAATCTTTAACATTTTTCTTTTCCTTCCTTCCTTTGCATTTCCACAATCCCCTGCTTTTTTTCTTTTTCTTTTTCTTTTCTTTCTTTTTTTTTTTTGATACTAAAGATTGAACCCAGGGGTGCTTGACCATTGAGCTACATCTCCAGCCCCTCTTAGTTTTATTTTATATTTTGTTTGGAGACAGGGTCTTGATAGGTTGCTGAAGCTGGCCTCAAACTTTTAATCCTCCTGCCTCAACCTCCCACAGTTGCTGAGATTACAGGCTTGTGCTACAGCTCCCAGATCAATAGCTTTTTAATTCCACTATTGACTTATCAGGTATACCTTATTACTTTACTTTTTAAGACGTTGTTCTATGAATTAGATTACACATCATTTTTTTTCATTCTCCCTTCAAACAATATTGTACCTTTTTACCTTTAATGTAAGAATCTAAAACTGTACCCTAGTATTTTCTTCTGTCTTTTTATTATCCATACACTTAGATTTGCCTATTTAGAAACTTCATAGTGTATTGTTATTTGTTTATTACTTTAATTCTCATTTAAAAACATTTAAAAATTATAAAAAGTTTTTTTATATTTATTGAGATATTGAGTTTCTACTTTTTATGTTTGGTGGAGGCATGAGTTTCCTTACATGTAGATATATTTTTGTCCTATGTAGTATTCTAAGTGGTTAGACATTCATTTGTCTATTATTAAAGTAGTTGTCCTTTTCTGCAAACTCCTTGTGCATGTTTTAAGTTGAGATTGTCATCTTCCGTTATTTCTTGCAGGAGTTACACACAGTTGCTGAATACCTCTCCCTTATGTCCTTGGCCATATTTTCTCCATTTTGTGACTTGCCTTTTATTTTGTTAATGTTTTCCATATACAGCAATTTTTAATTTGGTCATTTTTTCTTTTATGCTTATTGCTTTCTATGTACTAAGAAAAAATTCGGCTATGTTATGGTTTGGATGAAAGGGGTCCTTCAAAAGCTCAGGTGAGATAATTTAGGACGTCTCAGAGGTGAAATATTGGGCTGTGAGAGCCAATCAGTGAGTTAATCTCCTGATAAGGGTGAACTGGTAACTGTAGACTGATAGGGTGTGGCTGGAGGAGGTGGGTCATTGGGGGCGTGCCTTTTGGATGTAAATTTTGAATCTGGCAAGTGGAGTCTCTCTCTGCTTCCTGGAACCATGCCTTGATCTGCTTCCCTCCACCACACTTGTCCACTGTGATGATCAGCCTCACTTCAAGGAATGGAGATGACCTCCTATGGACTAAGACCTCTGAAATCATGACACCCCAAAATAAACTTCTCCTCACCTAAAATTGTTCTTATTATGTCATTTAGTCACAGCAGTGAAAAAGCTGACTAAAATAGCTACCACACCATACAGATTTTTTATATTTTTTTCTCTGAAAATATTATGGATATAATTTTTATGTACAGAGCTATAGCCTAACTTCAGTTAAGATGGCATGAGATAAATATTGAGCTTTAACTTTGCTAATTGCTTTTATTTCTAGAAATTCTATTTGCTCCTTTTTGAATATTCAATAGCTCTTATATCTTTACATTTTCTGCAGATATCTTTGAGTTTGTTTTATTTATTTTTAGACACATTGAATATTGTTTTCTATATTGTGTCTGATAAATCTAATATTCAAAATCTTTGTGCACCTGTTTCTGTTGTCTGTTGTTTCTATTGATCTTGTTTCCTTATTTGCTTCTCCACCACTTATTGTGTGTTGGACATGAAATCTGCCAAGTTTTTGTATAAGTAATCTAAGACCTATGTCAAGCGTACTTTGTTCTGCAGAGGATTTACATTTGCTTTTTTCAGACACTTGGGGGCACCGCTTGACCAGATTGCATTAAATTGGTACAACTAATGAGCTTGATCTTTACACTTGATCTTAGCCAAAAGGCCAAGAAATGATTGAGCTGGGACTTCAATTCCATTTCAGAGTTTTTTCTTAACTTTGGTTCTACCTTACCTCATAGGGGTGCTAATTTTTGTAGGGAGTGCTTCTATCTTAGATGATTATTGGTTTTGATTTTCTTTCCCCTCATTCTATGACATATTAAAATCAAGGTTCTGTCTGTCAAGGATCAAAAATGTTTTCAGGGCAAAGGCATATGTGTGTGTGTGTGTGTGTGTGTGTGTGTGTGTGTGTGTGTATACATATATATTTTATTCATTCAACATAGTCTTACATATTGGAGGGAATTGCTGTTACACATTTATGAACACATGGATGTTGACAAAGCAAGCCAAGACTGATGCCAGTTTACGATCTCCCCCCTTTGAGTTCTCCCTGATCCCATGTTTCCCCTACTTTACTCCCATGTTAATTGGGCTTCTCATGAAAGTTGAAGGTTCCCCACTGGATTGATAACTCCCTTACTCCCAACCTCTAGCTGCCTTGATATTCCCCTAATCCCTCCCTCCCCTCCATACCGCTCTCCCTTCATCCTCCCAGCGTCATAGCCATGGTTCCCCCTGCTCATGTAAAAATCACCCTTGTTGAGGTTATTATTAGCTTACCCAACTTTCAATCTGTTTCTGATTGTATTATAGCTTCCACATATGAGAGAAAACATTCAGCCCTTGAGTCTCTGAGTCTGGGATATTTCACTCAACATAATTTTTTCCATCTCCATCCATTTGGCTGCAAATGCCATGATATCACTCTCTCTAATAGCAGAATAGAACTCCATTGTATATAAATATACCACAGTTCTTGAATCCACTCCTCCAGTGAGGGGCATCTGGATTGGTTCCATAGTTTAACTATAGTAAATTGAGCTGCTATAAACATTGATGCATCTGTATCTCTGTAGTATGCCAGTCCTAGCTCTTTTGGGAAAATACCCAGGAGTGGGATAGCTGGGTCGTAAGGTGGATCCAGTGCTAGTTTTTTTGAGGAGTCTCTACACTGCTTTTCAGGGTGGCTACATAAGCTTACAGTCCCACCAACAGTGTGATAGTGTTCCTTTCTTTCCACAACCCCTCCAGCATCTGTTATTGTTCGTATTCTTCATTTTTGCCACCCTGACAGGAGTGAGGTGGAATCTCAGCAAAGTTTTGATTTTCATTTCTCTGATTGTTAGTAATATAGAACATTTTCTCATATATTTATGAGTTTTTTGGGCTTCCTCCATTGAGAAGTTTCTGTTTAGTTCCCAGCCCATTTATTGATTGGATTATTTGTGGGTTTGGTGCTCAGTTTTTTGAGTTCTTTGTATATTCTGGATATTAGCCCTGTGTCCGAGTTGTAGCAGGCAGATTTTCTCCCATTCTGTAGGTTCTCTCTTGACACTCTTGACTAATTCTTTAGCTGTGCAGAAGCTTTTTAGTTTAATGACATTCCACTCATTTATTCTTGGCTTTAATTCTTGCACTATGGGAGTCTTGTTAAGGAAGGTGGTGCCGACACCTATGTCATGGAGTGTTGATCCTATTTTTTTCTTCAAGCGATTGTACAGTTGCTGGTTTTATTTCCATATCTTTGAACCATTTCAATTTGATTCTTATGCAGGGTGAGAGGTAAGGATCTAGTTTCAGTTGTCTGCATATGGCTGACCAGTTTGTCCAGCACCATTTGTTGAACAGGCTGTCCTTCTTCCACACTATGTTTTTGCCCCCTTTGTCAAATATCAGATGATTAAAGATTTGAGGGTTTGTCTTGGTATCTTCTATTCTATTCCATTGGTCTTCATTTCTGATTTGATACTAACACCATGCTGTTTTTGTTTCTATAGCTCTATAGTATAATTTTAGGTCAGGAATTGTGTCACCTCCTGCTTCCTCTTTCTTGCTTAGTAATGTTCTGGCTATTCTGGGACTTCTGTTATTCCATATGAATTTGAGAATTGATTTTTCTATTTCCATGAAGAATGCCATTGTTATCTTGATGGGGATTGCATTGAATCTGTATAGGGCTTTTGGTAGAACGGCCATTTTGATTATGTTGATTCTACCTAACTAAGATCATGGAATGTTTTTCCATCTATTCAGGTCTTCTGCAATTTCTCTTTTTAATGTTAGATAGTTTTCATTGTAGAGGTCCTTTATATCTTTTGTTAGATTAATGCACAAGTATTTTATTCTTTTTGAGGATATTGTGAATGGGACAGAATTCCTTCTTTCTTCTTCAGTGAACTTGTTGCTGGAGTATAGGAAAGCTAATGATATATGAGTGTTGACCTTATAACCAGCCACTTTGCTGAAATCATTTATAAGCTCTAGAAGTCTTATGGTTGAGTTTATTGGGTCTCTAGGTATAGGATAATGTCATCAGCAAATAGAGACAGTTTGACTTCCTTTTTTCCTATTTGAATTCCTTTGGTTTCCTTCTCTTGTCTGATAGCTCTGGCTAGGGTTTCAAGGATTATACTGAATAAGAGTGGTGAATGTGGACATCCTTGTCTTGTTCCTGAATTCAGTGGAAATACTTTCAGTCTTTCTCCATTAAGCATAATGTTGGCTATAGGTCTGTCATAAATAGCTCTTACAAAATTAAAGCATCTTCCTTTGATCCCTATCTTCTCTAGAGTTTTGAGCCAAATTGGGTGTTGGATTTTATCAAAAGTCTTTTCTGCATCAATTGAGATGATTATGTGACTTTTATTTTTAATTCAGTTTAAGTGGTGAATTAGATTTATTGATATCTGTATGTTGAACCAGCCCTGCATTCCTTAAATGAAGCCCACTTGATCATGAAATATTATCTTTTTGAGGTACTTTTGGATCAAGATAGCTAGAATTTTATTAAGGATTTTTGCATCTATGTTCATCAGGGAAATTAGTCTGTAATTTTCTTTTTTTGATGTTTCTTTGTTGGGTTTTGGTATCAGGGTTTATTTGCTTCATAAAAAGTATTTGTGAGGGTTCCAATCCTTTTGATTTCATGGCAAAAGCATATTTGAGTTAACAGAACTATCTGGGTACTGTTTGCTTTCTGTTGAGGCCTAGAAATTCTTTGATGTCTCATGGTATCTTCTATGTTTTTAAGAATTTTTTTTTTATATTTTATGTAGCCTCAGGCTGAGCACAGTGGCATATGCCTATAATCCCAGCGGCACAGGAGGCTGAAACAGGAACATTACAAGTTCAAAGCCAGCTTCGACAACTTAGTAAGGTCCTAAGTAACTTAGCAAGTCCCTGTCTCAAAATAAAAATAAAAGTCCTAGGGATGTGTTTCAGTGGAAAGCACCTCTGAGTTTGATCCCCAGTACCAAACCAAACCAAACAAAAAACAATAAAAAAGAACAACCCCCCCTACTATATGTATTTATTACTTTAATGCAGAAATACCACTTCTAGGAATTTATCTGGAAATCAACCTTAAAAATTAAATTTCATATCTACAATATTTATTATAGCACTGTCTGTATTTGAAAAATATTGAAATGAAATGAATTAAATTGCTCAACATAGAAAATGGATTCAATAAACTATCGTATAGCTACAAATGGCCATGAAGACTGTGGATCTGTTTTAAAAAATAAAAGTGAGAAGAGCTTTATGAACCTGAAAATATTTCTATATAACTTAGTTAATGAAAAAATTAATGTGCAAAAGTGTTTGCATGATATACTACCATTCATATGGGGAAAAAAGAATATATCAAATCTAACATGTATCAAAGCAACACAATTATCACATAGAAAAAAGCAGGACTCGAAAAACTTTGAATACAGTACTTTAAAAACCTTCAATAAGAGTCTAGGGAAAAAGACCTATAAATAATTCTTGAGATTTCCTCATTAGCTAGAGGTTGCTGTTAGTGGCACTAGTGTAATAATTCTAAAACTACATTGCCTGTATTTAAGAATAAAGCAATGAGTAAATAAACTGATTTTGTTGGGATCCAGGGTTCTCATTGTGGAAGAAGAGAGATATAAAAAAGTGATATTAGGGAAGGGAAAGAAAGGATAAGTGCATAGTTCCAAAATATTTCTCTTTGTATTACTTATTAACTGCAATGTTGGGAAATGATAACTTTTTATGGAAAAACTGAAAGACACTCCCTTAAGAGATCCTAGTCAATACCACCCATATTGGGATAAATGACATCATGTGCCTAATGATACAAGGCACTGAAAAGAACACAATGTCATTTCTGTGACATTCTACCCAAAATACATAACCTGCCTCTATTAATAAGGAAATATCACACATACTAAAGTTAAAGACAAATGTACAACACCAGTGCCTTTCATTCTTCAAAAATAGTAAAATGTCATGAAATACAAAGAGGAGCTGGAAACCTGCACCAGATTTAAAAAGATAAAAAAAAAGGGAAATGATAATTAAATCCAGTTCATGATCCTATATGAGATCCTGGCTAAGGGGGAAAATGGAGTAATTTAAATACTGATGGCCTATATTACACAACAAAATTATTGTTTAATTTCCTCTACTTCACCAATGAAGCTGTAGTATGACCATAGAAGATATTGTCCTAATTCTAAAGTTGTGCACACTAAAGTACTCAGGAGGAAAGGGACATGATACTTCTGTCTTACTCTTAAGTGGTTCTAATAATATTAATAAAATGTGTGCATGTATATATATCCATATGCATGCTTGCATAGCTTTCACGCATACAGATATGGAGAGTGAAGTATGAAAAAAGGTTAACAACACATAAGTCTGAAGTTTTAAAATGTAAACCATAGGAGTCTCAGAGTCTGACACAGAATCAGATTTGGGCTTAGAGTCTTGAGTTTATGAAGAAAGTAGCTTAATGACTTCAGGTACTTTGTGTGGCATAGTTTTTTGTTTTCTTTTGTTTTTGATAACAGAAATTGAACCTGAGAGTGTTTTGCCACTGAGCTACAGCCCCCGATCTTTTTATTTCTTGATTTTTTTTTTTTTTTTGAGACAAGGTCTTGCTAAGTTGCTTAAGGCTTCACTAAGGTGCTAAGGCTGGCCTAGAACTTGTGATCTTCCTGAGTTTCTGGGATTACAGATGTGCTCCACCATGCTGGCTGTGTGGCAGAGTCTGGGTAGCAACCTGAAGGCCAGAGGAGTCAAACCTCTGATTGATAAACCACAGCATGGTGCAGTACTGCCTTAGGACATTGGTCGAGGGAGATCAGGAAAAAATAACGTGAAAAATAAAGCAGAGCAAACGATTTCCTCTTTCTTTATTTACTGTGGTACCAGGGATTGAACCCAGGTGTGCTTAATCAGTGAGTTGCATTCCAAGACCTTTTTAACTTTTTTTAAAAATTAATTAATTAACTAATTAATTCATTTGAGACAGAATCTGAAGAAGTTGTTTAGGGCCTCCCTAAATTGCTGAGGCTGGCTTTGAACTTGTGATCCTCCTGCCTCACTCAGCCTTCTGAGTCACTGGAATTACAAGTGTGTGCCACCATGGCCAGGTCTAATAGACTACTTTAAAGCTTCCAAGAAATATAACCTTAAACTAATTATGTAGACAATCATTAAAAATCTTCCAATTCCAAGGATTGACGGAATAGAAACTCACAGATTCCTGGTATAAAGCAGTCGATTGGTGCAATCATTTTGGAGAATAACATGTTTATGTGTCAGTCTGAATTCAAACAGGACACAGAAACCACACAAGTATTTGAACAGGGAAAGTTCAATATAAAGGATGACTAGTTCTAGCAAAAGATTAAAACAACAAGGGATCAGTAGTAAAAAGTGAATGCTGAAAAATATAAGAATACTAGCTATAAGGAATAGCTACTATCTTTGTGGCCCAGACTGCCCAAGGAAGAGCTTCCTGCGTCCTACAAACGAAATCCAGGCTACTTGTGGCAGGCATGGTGATGATGGCTGAGAGCTAGCTCGTTGTAATGCCACCCTGGTATAACTGGCTGGAAATTTACCCCCTGAAACTGGTTGGAAACCCACCAGCAAGTGGAGGCTACGGAGGAAAGTGATTCACTTTCCTCAGTGTCTGGGAAGTGTCTGGGAAGCACTCCATGGCACAACCATGAGGGACACTCCAGGGTGGCTGCTGGCCCCAAGGTGCCCTGTCTGCCGTGCCCTGCAGACGCTGACAACTGTCCATGCTTCATGAGCGAGGAGCAGAGAAGCTGCCCACACTGTAGAAGCACAAGCTGGCACACCAGTACCAGAAATCAAAACCATATCCTCCTGCAAAGCCTCTCCGTCGCCCTCTACTGCAGCAGCTTAACATTGAACCAGTCAGCAAAAGAAACAAATTCTGAAAGCCCAGATCCATTTTCAGGGAGCTGGCATGAATCTGGAATGAAGTACCAATAAATAAACCAGCATGGTCATACGTGAAAACATTTCAGAAATGCATACCCTACCTTTGGGAGACAATTCTCCAGAAAGGAATGACCTCAACTGTCTCGCGGGTCTATGTAACAGGAACTACTGGAAAGTCTGATTTCGGTACAACCGTTGGAGAAATTTTCTTCATAAATCCTTAGGTTATGTCACCCAAGAGCCAAATTCCTGGGAGAGAATCTACAATTGGTCTAGCTTGGGTCATGTGCCTACCCTTTGACGAGGAAAATATGATTCATGGCTTTGCTGTGATTGTAAGAAATGGGGAGCAGGGTAGTTTCTCTTCACCATCTCTCCGGAATGAAGGTGTGTTTATGGAAAAGTGCAATGGATTTCAGGCATAGAAAACCAACTGATTTCTTCTGGGGCCAGCAAACTATAGCCTATGGGTCCAATCTGGCTGACCACATGTTTTTGAATGGCCTAGAGCTAAGAATGAGTTTTACATTTTTTAAATGCCTGGAAGAAATGAAGGAAAAGTTCCCATGCTGTTCTCGCTTTATGTTCAATGTGTGGTGTGCAAACCAGCATGCAGATTTCTGGCCCACCTTTCGTCTAGTAAATCCACACCTGTACTGGCTTGCCAGGTGACCGATTTGCACACTGAGGTCAGAGAAGCACTGCTTCAAAAAGGGTGAAGCTGATTCTCAGGCATGCTGACTTTGTTACTGTGTTTGTTACTATTTATGTACTGCAAAGACATGTGAGGCTTTGAGCTTTACTGTCATTTCATAATAGGTCCTTTCTATTTCCAAAAGTCATAGATAAGGTAAATCTACCTTATATCAAAGAGGCATATTGTAAGAATACAAAGGAAGGAAGGAAGGAAGGAAGATAGGAGAGAGGGATGAAAAAGTCAAGACCTTATGACAAACTAGCCTTACGAAGATTTGCTAGAGGAATTTATTACAGTTGAAGATCCAACCCTACCCCCAGTGGTCCCCAGAAGCTCTGGTGATAGAAACGCTATTGTTACATGATGCTTACACCTCAGCTGCCCCCTCTTCCTCTGGATTTCTGCTTACTCAATCTTATTTTTTTTTTATAATCTATTCCTGACAATCTGTAGGGGCCCCAGAGGGGTTCAGGTATTTTTGATAATAAAATAGAATTTGGAGAATGCATTAGTGTATTTTTCATATGGGAAGAATAAGATAAGTACAATTTCATAGAGTTGTTTTTTTTTTCCTCAGAGGTGTGCGTGTGTGTGTGTGCTTTTTGGTTCACAATGTAAAATATATTTTTACTATAGTCAGAAAACCCTAAAAGAAAGAATACCAAGAATAATTCTATAACTATAAATATTATCATACAGACAAGTGTTTGAGGGCATTCTTCAGTATCTCTAGGATTCTTATTTGCTTAGGACTTTAATTTTCCTGGTCTTCCCCATTCCCAGGTCCAGCTAGTCATTTCATCCTTTAGCATTCATAGTATATCTTTAGGTAAACAGTCCTTGAATTGAATTTGAACTCTTTTATTTTCTGGCACCAGGAATTGAACCCAGGAATGCTTAACCACTGAGTCACATCCCTAGTGCTTTTTATTATTTTATTTTGAGACAGGGTCTCTCTAAGTTGCTGAGGCTAGCCTCAAACTTGTGAACTTCCTATTTCAGCCTCCTGAGCTGCTGGGATTGCAAATGTGTGCCGCTACTCCTGGCTGAATTTGAACTCTACTCTGAACCTTCCTTCACTATACCCCAACTCTCCCTTGAAGGTTCTGCTTACCCTATAGTCATTACAAGTGGTGATCGTTATTCTCCTATACCCACAGACCAGTAGATCTTGAGGTAGGGTAAAAGTCTTATCCATGCTTCCCAATGCCTTTCCTGGGAAGGCAGGAAGAGTGCCCTCTTCCTTCAACAGAAATACCAAAAATTCCCTCCAAAGATCTGTTGTTTGGAAACTCATGCCATCCTGCTACACAGTGTTACACAGGTTCTACATTATCCAAGGATGTGTGGATGATGGCTTTGAAAGCAAAAGAAGGGTACCATTTTCCAGTTTGCAGAGACACAAATCATCTTGCAATCTAGTTTGAGCCAAGGCTGTTATTGTCCAGGGAGTTGATTTTCTAGTTTCTGTAAGGACACATACTGGATGGACTGTCAGGTACGCTGAAAAGACTACCACTCCTCAGCATAGTCATCTACAAAACTGCCACCATTCATGGGAAGTTTCATTCATTTCTCTCTACTATTGACTTGGTCTTCATTCTTAGTGATACCAATATCCATATAGAGACCAATCATTTATTTACAATATCAGTACTTCTAAAATTTCAAATTTAAGCATTTTATTGTTAAACTACTCTTCTACCTTTCCATATCATACCTTTAGTATAGTTACTTCAGCAGTTCTTCAAACCTACCAGGATATTCCTTCAGCATTCTTACGTTGGATAAAGTTCAAGTCTAGTCTGATATTCTTCATCTTCTCCTTTATATTTTAGTTGCAGAAAGTGGCTAGAAAAAAAATAATGACCAGACCATTAGCACTGTTGTGGTTTGGATGAAAGGTGTCTTCCCCCAAACTCAAGTGCGACAATCTAGGAAGGCTGAGGTGAACTGATTTGGTTATGAGAGCCTTAACTCAATCAGGGAATTAACTGGTAACTGTAGGATGGTAGGGTGTGGCTGGAGGAGGTGGGTCATTGCGGGGTGTGCCTTTAAGATGTATGTTTTGCATCTGAAGTGGAGTCTCTCTCTTTGCTTCCTAAAGCCATGACTTCCACCATGATGTTCTGCCTCACCTCAAGCCCTAAAGAATGGAGCTGACCACCTACAGACTAAGACCTCTGAAACCGTGACCCCCAAATAAACTTTTTCTCCTAAAATTGTCTTGTCAGATCTTTTTAGTCACAGAAGAAAAAAAAAAGAATTAAAACAAGCAGGTCATATTTATTTACCAAAATCCTCATATATATGCTCAATATGACTTGACAGTGCTTTGCCAATGACTGTAAGTGGTCTGAGATCTTATCATGCTTGAAAGCTAACACATTAGCATACCACAAATCCACAAATGCTGTCAGAAGACACAAGACTCCTGGGTCAGAGGTGAAAATTTAGTGGTGTGTGTAGTGGGGATACTGGGGACTGAATTAGAATAAGTTATACAGCATGCTTTTATAAAAATGTCAATGTGTTTAGGAGAAATACTGTCAATGTATATCCCATTGTCATGTATGTTAAAAAAAACTCAACGAAAATGGGGTAGGTGAAAGGAAGGGGAAGGGGAAATACTGGAGATGGAATTAGAACAAATTTAACTCTATACTTTGTAATTATACTGTTGTATAATCTTTTGTCATGTATACCTAAAAAAACCAATATAAAAATTTTCAAAAGACAAGAGGTGAAAATTTTTCTTACCACACAGCAAGCCACATGAACATAGCATATTTAGTGTCAGTTACCCTGACTCCATACCTTTACAGTTGAGTCCAGATGAATCCCAGCACAAGCCATAGGTTGTGTTCATGAAGGGAACCCTGAGACTATGGGCCCAAATTTTATATGATGGGCAGTAAGTAGGCCTCCCTTTACTCTCTAGGGAGATAATCTCATTTTCCAAGGCTATTTATTATACCAATATCCTAGAAAAAAAAAGTTGGAAGTAAAAGTAATCAATGCCTCTACTTGCAATATGGATAAAGCCACATGAGAGCCATGGAGAGTTGTCTTCTCATATACTTGGGTCTGGATAGTAATAGTAATCTTTCGAAGGCTCATATACAAGTTTTCTGCTTATACATGAAATCCCATTACTTTTTGCCTACTCTTGGACTCTTCTCTTTTTAATTTGTTTTCTCTATTAGATCATCCATATTATCACCAACCACAACTAAATACTATAATAATTCCATAATTTTAAAAAAATCCAAAAAGGAAAAAAGTTTTTGATTTTACATCTCTCCAGTATCAGATCCATTTCTCTTTTCCCCTAACAAAGGTCATCAATCTCTTTCTTCACTCTCATCCTCTTCACCTTCCACTAATTTACTCAAGTTATTGTGTGTCAATTGCTCTAATGAAATGATTCCTGTCAGTGACATCAGTGACCTTCACAATGTTTAATCCAATGTCAGTTCTCAGGTCTCACCTTGATCAATTTCTCAGAAACATTTAACACAGTTCATTAGTTTCACCTTCCTAAAACATTTTCTTCATTTGATTTCCAAATCTCCTGATTTCCCCGAGTTCACTGGCTGCCCCCATTTTTCACTCTCCTTTACCCACTTCAAGGCAATCTTGTTCTCTCTGATGACTTTATGTACCATCCATATTCTGATGATTCCTAAATGTATTCCTACAGCCCAAGCCTCTCCCCTGACCAGAGTCTTACATGTAATGGTATATTAATCTTTTCTTTTTAGATACCTAAACTTGATCCCCTTCCTCACACCCTCCGTAGATCCTGATTCTCCTAGAGTCTCAACTACTTCAATAAAGAGGATCAACATTTAGCCTTGGAACAATCCGGATTCTTTTTCTTTTAATCCTCATATACAACTTCAATGAGCCTATGAATTCTACCTCCAAACTGTATTCAAACAACAATCACCAACTCCACCACTGATATTCAAGTACAAGCTGCTCTTGTGTGTTCTGTGGATTATTATTATAGCCTTCTAACATGTAACCTACGTTATTTTTCATGCGGTATTTGTGTTAAAAAGTTATCAATCGAGAGTATAATCCAAGGTCCTTGTCACAGTCTTCCAGGTCTTCCTAAACAAGTAGCCCTGCTACTACCTCTGTAACTCCAACTCCTATGACTTTGCCCCTTACTCACGATACTCCAAAGGAAATCCTTCTATATTTCTCAAACATTTCACATGTGTTCTCTCTACAGAACAATTGCTTCTGCTGCTCTGTATATGTGCAAAATTTCCCCCTACAAATCTGCATGCTCATTTTCTCAATTCCTTTGAATTTCTGCTCAAATCTCTCCGAAGTAGAAAGGCTTTTTCTTTTGAACACCACAACCCCAAATAATATAATCTGCTTATTACTCTCTCTCTTCCCTTACCTATTTCATTTTTCTTTATGGCATTTAGCACTGACATTACATAGCCACCAAATTTCATGAACTCTGAGATGTCAGCAGTCGAAATGTGCTGTTATTTTAAACAACCATCAAGGAAGACAGAGCTGACATTATCTTTCTTATCACTTATAATGTTTATTTTATACTCATTGAAAGAGCTCTTTTACACTTATTTTGACATGGTGTTTAAGAAACTATATATTTTTCACATGCAAAATGAAAACATAAATCAATTTATACCTTTATATTTAGAGTTTAATCTCCTGATTCACTCTTTAACTAGCCGTTGTCAACGTCAGTGTTTTCCCGTACAATATCTCACTGATGAAATGCAACACAGATTCATCTACTTGGGGGTATCCTCCTTCCTTATGACCCATAAAGCAAGAAATATGGAATTGTAGTCATTCTTCAAATAATCATACTTGCATTTCTAATGTCAAATTTATGTTTGATTTCTCTGAGGCTGGCTAGTGTACATAATAAATTTTCTTTTTCAGCCACATAAGAATACCTATCTTTTGAAGATATTTGAAACAGTGTTAAACTCTACATATGCAGTACCAAAAATGCATACAATTCATTTATAATTATAAACAGTTCTGACTAAGGGCTGACAGGAAAGTGACTGATGTAGGGACAATATATATCTTACAAAAGTATTTTTAAGATGCTAGTTGCTTTCTCTTTTCCAGATATCTGAAAGTGCATATTTCCAAATCAATTAAATATAATACATGATTATTCTTTCTCTCTCTCATCAGAATGTGAGCTCTAGGAGGGCAGGCAATTTTTGTTCTTTAGCTTTTTCTTGACATCTAGAAGTATATTTGGAAAAGACTCCATAAATGTACAAGCTCCATAAGTGTTTGTTGAATAAATGAATGGATGAACTTTTGATCTCCAATACTAACAGTTTACTCTCTACTACTTCGTACTCAAAAAACCCTCAAACAAGGCTGGCAGTGTAGTTCAGTGGTAGAGCACCTGCTTAGCATGAGGAAAGCCCTGGGTCTGATACCCAACAGAAAAAATAGAAATAAAATAAAATTCCCAACACTAAAGATCTAATGGACAGTGTCTGCTAGAGGGATATAGTTCCAGGCACCTCACATCCTGTTGAATAATCATCTCAACAGCCATAGTTGACATTGGTCACCATTTTTAACATTGGCATCCACTTCACAACCTTGCCTGCGGTAATTATGACTTCTGAGCAAACCTAGACAAATGGAATGAAGGGGCTGGAGCAGTGACTCAGTGGTAGAGCACTTGCCTGGCATGCCCGAGGTCCCGGGTTTGAACCCCAGCACCACATACACAACTAAAGGTTGGAAAAACAAAACCAGATAAAAAAAAAATAAAGGTTGATTCTCTCTTTCTCTCATTAAAAAAAAGAAAAAGGAAATGAAATACATGGTATTTTATTACAACTGTGAAGCCTTCAAAGGGGCCATCAACAAGGCAAACATTTTAAGGTGTCAAAGAAAGTTCAGAAGATGGAAGGAAACATGCCTGGTCTGACTAATAACCATTTGTTTTTTTTTTTCATTTAATTCCTACTATGACCTTCTGTGATAAAAATCCTTTTCAACATTTCAGAGATAAGAAAATTACACCATGAAAATGATGGTAATTGAAGGTCTCTTGTTCAATGCTACAGAATGGTGGATTTTAATGGAGACTTTATATATTTCTACTTTACTGTGTGCTTTCCATATTCTAAGCCCTGGGATAGATGATTTTTATGGTGAATAAAAGCAACCATGGAACCTGAGATTGTGGAACCTGAGCACAAATTTAGACATTCTGATTGAATTTAGTGGTATTGATCAAAGGACTCATAGCCCATCTACACGATATGCACCAAATATCTTAGTTCTAACTCTACTTAATTCTATCTTACTAGGCTTACTCGTTTTGGTGCCTCTTTTCCTGACCATGCACACTCAATATACTAAGTTGTGTAAAGGTTTTTGGGTCTTAAGTGCAACCAAGACACCTGAAAACCCTTCTAGTTGTGAGACTATATTGGTTTTCGTTCAGTATATTCATTATTCCTGTTACGGTCCCATTCTGTTCAAAGTTTCTTTCATCATGTAACGAATGCAGGCATCTCTGCCTAAGTTATAATCCCATGCCTGGAGTCCCCCTCCCTAGGCACAGCGAAACCTCTCCTTTAAACTGTCACCTTCTCTAAACAAGATTCAGGGCCCCTCTCTCCTTCACAATTTACAGAACTTCTTGCTATTCCTGTCAACCACTCAGAATCACTCTCCTCCTCCGTAACCTTACCACAAAATCTACTCAGTAAGTGTCATGGAAAAATTATTAATCTCAGCATTTAATCCCAGACACCTCATTGAGAAATTAAAAAGCCTAGATAGTGCATGAAACAGGGCAAGAGAAGAACCCAGGAGCACAAGAGAATTGTTATATAGTCTATGATTCTGCCAATCTCCCTTTTCCAAGTATTCCCCAAGAGGGTTGGATCCAGACCCCTGTTCCAAATTGGATTCTCTACACTCACACATGAAGTAGCACCTGAATGGAGACTCAGCTCTTGACCTGAGTCCTGTCTGCTCAGAGGTGATGGCTCCCTCTGTCCTAGTGTTTTACTTTCCTGTGAGGTTTGGTTCTCCTCTGGTCCAGAAGCATGAAATAAAGCCAGAGGAAGAAGGCCAGAGGTATAAGAGCTACCTGACATTTCCTATAATTCTCAAACATTAAATTAAATTTCCTATAATCCCTTCTTAGGCAGAAAAATGACGTATATTTAATTTGATTTCACATATATACTGCCTAATTCCAAAAGGAATTTAAGGTAGCTAAGAAATTTAAGGAAGAGATTTAATAACAAACACTGAAACAGAAAGGGGCTGCTGCTTAACTTGAAAATTCAATTTAGCAAAGTGGTTCATGTAAAATGTTCCAGTTAAGCACAATTTAATTTTGCTTTATGTTTGTATTTACTAATATAACATGTTCTTCTTACTCAAACAGTAGAGGGAGTTCTTGAATGATTTGTCAAGCTAGAGAGAAAGGGATTTTTATGGTTTTTTGCAATGAGATGATCATTGTCCTCCCACTACTTGTCTAAGTGTTCGGTCAGTTACTAAGGCATTAAAACTATTGGGAGGGGGTGCTGGAATGGTGGCTCAGCAGTTGTAACACTTGCCTGACATGTGGAAGATCACGGGTTCAAACCCCAGCATCATGGGTTCAAACCCCAGCACCACATACACAATGAAGTCTTGGAGCAATGAAAGCCAGATGAGAAACTAAATAAAATTGATTATCTCTTTCTTTCTCTTTCTCTCTCACTGTCCCTCTCTCTTAAAAAAAAAAAAGTATTGGGGGAAGAGGAGGTGACAATGAGAGCAACATGATACAAATCACATTATCTGGGTTGATCACTTCTAAAGCAATACATACCAGTATATTCCACTTGATGTGGAGAGATTTACTGTTAATGGTTTAGCAAGATTTTTGTTTTTGGTACCAGGGCTTGAATCCAGAGGTGCTTAACTATGGAGCCACATTCCTAACCCTTTTTATTTTTTTTATTTTGAGACAGGGTCTTGCTCAGTTGCTTAGGGTCTTGATAAGTTGCTGAAGCTGGCTTTGAACTTTCAATCCTCCTGCCTCAACCTCCCAAATTGTGGGGATTACAGGAGTACGCCACCATGCCTGGCCTGGTTAGCAAGATTTTTAAGTCTTAGTTTGGGCTGAGGTTACAAAGACCAATAATAAAAGGTGGTTTCCAAAGGTCCTGATATTCTAGGATGAGGTGCTAGACTACCTCTTTAAAAACTGATAGCTTAAACCCCTATCCATTACCCACTTGACTGAATAAATTTATTTAAGTTAAAGATGAAGAGAGAGAGAGAAAGAAAGGGAGATGATTTCTTAGAGATTGTTTTTAAAAAACTTTGGGGTTTCCCCACTCTACCTTGTGAAAGGAGATTAATAATGACTTTTAATTTCCCCCTTACCTTAAGCCAAATTTGACAGAGACTTCAAGACAACCACTCACCAATCTTGACCTGTGCTTCGTGAAGTTTGGGAGCACAAAGGCTTGGAGATGCTGTAGCTAGACAGCCCAAGGAGGTGGAGCAAAAGAGTAGGAAAGGGTTATAGTGAGAGAAAACTGCTTTTTCAGCGACGGTGGGTAAGAATGCAGGAGTGGATCTTAGTGGGCTACACTTGGCCTTGTGGGAAGAAGCTGGCCTGTAGCCCTGTTGAATCAGGTTCAATGGCACTGCTTGGAAGGGAGTTTGACTGCTATGCAGGGGCTTTGGAATACAGTGTACGGAGTATGCCAATTGGAAGCATTGCTCATATCTAAGGACTGAGAGGGAGGCCTCCAGTGAGGAGTTTCTTCAAGGAATCCAGGAAATCACTTCAAAGCAAGAATCAGCATTGAGAATCTGCCCCACCCATGAGCTGTGGAGCCTGATGACATCACTGCTCGTCCAACAGGCTCCTCTCTTCCCTCTCTCTTCTCCCTCTCCTCACTTTCAGCCTGAGGCAGAGTCAGGACAGAGGAAAGGAGAAGCAGGGAAGGGGATTGCTTGGGCCTGGGCTGGGTTGGGGAGAGGCTGTAACTTTGAATGACACTTGGAAACTTGTTACACTGAAGTGCATATGTGTTTGCTCTGGTGACTAAACATGACTTGAGTGACAGAAAAGGCCAAGGATATTGGAAAGAACAGAGGGAAACCTTGTTTCCTGCTTTGTCCCCAGGGGAGTTCTGCTCATACACATACTATAATTATCAATGATGGCATTAGAGACTCAATATCAATTGCTCAGAGTCTCACAGTGAAGAAATGCTGAGGGTGTGCCTGGCAGGCTAACAGGAAAGCATATTCTAATCCCAGGCCCCTTCTCATTCATACCTGGAATCTGACATTATCTTCTCCAAACAATGTCTAATGGCCTTGAGTGACTGTGGAACTGCATGATTACTTACCTTTGTTTGTTCCTTTTCCCAGTTAATGTTTTAGAACACCTAGGCTTCTTCCTGTGCACATTTCTGTACTTTGTGATCCTCAGCTGCATACCTATTGCCACAAATATGTTTAGATAGATCATTAAAAAAATACTTTATTTTTTAGAGTATCTTAGGTTCATAGCAAAATTAAAAACATAAAGTACAGAGAATTTCCATACTCCCTTTGTAAATTTCACATACCCAGTAGAATGTGCATATATATGTTTGCACGTTACATATAGAGAGGGAAATAAGTGCAACAAATTCGCCATTTTATCAACCTTTAGGCACAGAGTTCAGTGGCATTACGTTCACATTGTTGGGCATCCCTTGCCATCATCCATCTCTCGGTCTTGTTCATCCTCCCAAACTGAAACTCTGTACCTATTAAACCCTAACTCTCCCCTGTTCCCTCGCTCCAGCCCCTGCTATCTCCCATTCTACTCTCTGTAGAATTCTGGCTACTCCAGGAACCTCATGCAAGTGACATCATACAATATCTGCCCCGTGGTGTCCATCCTGCTCCGCTTACACGAAGGTTTTCATATTCTCGTGTGTTGTTCGATGTGTCAGGATTTCCTTCCCTGTGATGGTGGAATGATAATTCATTGCACGTATATAACATTATATTATACGTTACATTATACATATATATACATCATTTTTGCTTACCATTTATTTGGTGGACGTTTGGGTTGTCTTCACCTTTTGGCTAACTGTGAATAATTTTGGTCACTTGACTTGAGAGTCCCACTGACTACTTCCCCTAAAATAAAACCTTCCTGGAACATTTCCAATCTTTCCTGGGCTATCTTTTTCTTTCTAGTACTTATCATATGATATTTATTCAGTCTTCACCCAGAACCGTCCAGTATTTTCTTTGCTCTTCCAGAGTATAGAACCTAAAACTTTATTTTTTCCGGGATTTAAATGCCAATGGCACATAGGCATTCTAGAAAGCTCTAGGATGCACCCTAGTCGGACCCTTTCTGTGTGGGGCTCCAAAGGCCTTTTCTCTCACCGTTGCCACTTCCTGCCTCACTTCTGCTGCTCCAGCCCGCCAGGTTTCCTTGCAGTTCCCGCTGCAGTGTCATGTACCTTGTCACTCCTTCTGTCTGAAATTTTTTTCCTCCAAAACCAGAATCATTTCCCTCCCTCACTTCTTCCAGTATCCTATTAATGGATGTCTCCATGACCTTCCTAAATTAAAGAGCATACTGGATCCCACATGCATTCAATGTGTCTTGCTTTATTTTTTTTTCTTCTTTTCACACCTCCAAATCTGCATTTTTCCTCCCTGTCCCTCCCCTTAAGATCACATCAATAGAGCGAGAAGTTTGTTCATGAACATTTCTGCAGTCGCTGAAAGAGGGTCTGGCCATCGTGTGCACGTACGGATATAGAACAAAGAATCGCACCATTGTGTGTAATTGTAAAGCACCAGTAAGAAACTGGGTCTCACAAAGAGCAGGTGTTTGATAGCTATTTGGTAAGTGAGGGATTGATACCAGGGAATTTCAGCAAGAAGTTAATGCCTCCAAAGGGCAGTCACCCTGCATTTCCCTTTATTTTTCAGTGTGGAAGGGAGATTGCTACTCTCCCATGACAGAAGGATTCTGCTGTGCCTTGCAGCATTTGATGGTTTGTCACTGCTCCGGAGTCCTGGAGTCCTGCAGCCTGACCTGCATGGGTGCTGAGGGAACACAAAGCCCTGATCAGCCAAACGGCTCACCTCAGGCGATGTTTACTGTAGAGCAGCAATTAGCAGTGCAGAAATTCTACAGGGAAAATGTGTCAGATCACGGCGCAAAATACCAAGAGGTGGAATTACTAAGGGAAAAGAGAAGGGGATGATCCAGGAGACCCAACAAAGGATTAATTTCACATGCATGACTCCTGCTGGAACTCAGACGGAGGCAAATTGAAAGGAAAAAAATTAACTATGAGAGAAAACCTCCTTAACTGGCAAGAGACAAGAATACACAAATTAATATGCCTCACCAAATTTTAGGAGATGATATTTAGAAACACCATACTCACACACACAAACACGCACACACAAACACACAACTTTTACCTCTAGCCACACTGGAATTAGCAAGATTTACCCTCCCACACTAAATAAATAGAAAAACAGCCAAGATGTATATTACAATCATGACCACTGAGAACAAACAACCAAATGAGGTATCCCCACTCACCGCCTGAGAGAGTTGGAGTATCACACTGAAATTCTTGAACTTCAAAATAAAAAACCTTTACAAGATGGGAAGAACAGAGCATGTGAGAATGAGGAAGTAAAAACACTGTACTTCTCAGGATGGTGAGGGGAGAAATGAACAAATAAAGTAGGATCTGGTAGGATTATTATGTTTTGGTATTATAGTAGATCAGTAACGATTTAACTGCCAGCAGAATTTGAGATAGAGAAGAAATTCCAAATTACCAAATTTGAAAAAGGAATGAAAACAAATTTGACAAAAGAAGAAATAATGGAGAACATAATACCAATAGAATAGTAAAATATAAAGAAAGCATGTAGAAATGAAAAGAATAAAGTACGCAAGTTCTCACTAAATTTTTAATTATTGTGTGTGAAAAAATATTTTAAAATGAGACATCTAAAAGTAGCAGAAAATGTTGAAAGTGAAAATATAAGCTAAAATATACCAGTCAATATCAACAAATGAAATGTAGATGTTAAAATGTCAATATTCAACAAGGTCAAAAGCATTCAATGAAACTGAGAAAGGTATTATTTAATGGTGAGAGAGTTCACTTAGGCTAAGGAAAGTCTTCTCCCATAATTTATGCATAATATTTTATGCACAGAAAAACATATGCATCAAACATATAAAAAGGTTCCATAATTACTGTTCAATCATAAAAAAATATGGTGGGAGAATTTAATGTATCTTTTCCAGAATTTGATAGACCAACAAGATACATTACAAGGACATATATTATTTTAATAATATAATCAACAAGCTGTATGAAACACTGTCTTACATCAAAGAACATATATTCTCTGCTTAAACTCATGGAACACTTACAAAAATCAATCATGTTCTTGGCTACAAAGAAAAATTTAATAAATTCTAAAAAGTACAGATTTTTATGACCCACATTTTCTAATAGTAATGCAACATAGAGATAAAAAAGATATAATCATCAAAAAATTAACTCCTTGAAAACGAAAATGTGCTATTTTAGAAAATCCTAAATCAAAGAGGAAATCAGAACCAGAGGAACAAAATGATTTGAAAAGAAAAAAATGAGAAACATTAATGCTGAATCCTGGGGAACACATTAAAATAGGAAGGAATTTTACAGCCTTAGAAGCTTTTATTAAAAATAAAAAGGAAGATTAAAGTAAAATGAAAAAAAAAATCCAATATATAAGACCAACAAAATAGACTGGAAAAAAAAAAGCAAAAGGTTACAAAGTCCATAGGAAGAGTGACTTTTGTTTATTGCCAAAAGGTTTTCATTTTCATAACAGTGTTCAATAGTTATTTGTGACACTGATGGAAAGAATAAACAAAAATAAAAATTCAGATTTTTTTTTTGTAAGGACCAATGAATGGCAGGTTAACCAAATCAGTATAATAAAAAATAAATCATACAAAACTGAGAATGACAAAGAAGATAAAAAGTATAGGTAGAGATACAATTAAGATTAAAATGATTGCATAAAATACCTGTAAATAAATCTTATTTATTTATTTATTTATTTATTTATTTATTGGTACTGGGGATTGAACCCAGGGGTGCTTAACCATTGAGCCACAGCCCCAGCCTCTTTTAATTTTTTTTTCTGCACTCCTGTGTTTATTATAGCACCATTTTTTAATTTTTATTTTTGAACAACTATACAAAATTTAACAAAATAATATAAGATGTGTATAGTTTCTGGATACTAGATTTACCCCCAGGAGGCTGCCCCCCAATTTTCCACCTGTATCCCTCCCTTCCCTTACCCATAATATCTCTAAAAAAGTATTAGGCTGTAGCTTCTTTTAAGTTTTAATTTTCAGACTGGGTCTTGCTAAGTTGCTTAAGGCCTTACTAAATTTCTGAGACTGGTATTGAACTTGTGATTCTCCTGCCTCAGTTTCCTGAGCTGCTGGGATTACAGGGGCACAGCACCACAACTGGCTCTAAGAATAAATCTAACCAGGTAGGCCAAAGACCTCTCCAATGAAAACTATAGAACCCTGAAGAAAGAAATTGAAGAAGACCTCAGAAAATGGAAAGACTACCCATGTTCATGGACAGTGTTATCGTTTGAATGTGAGGTGCTCCTCATAAGCTCAGGTGTGACAAATGAGGAAGGCGGGCGTGAAATGATTGGGTTATGAGGTCCTTGACCAAATCAGTGAGTTAATCCCCGAGGATTAACCGGTAACTGTAAAATGATTGGGAGTAGCTGAAGAAGGTGAGTCATTGGGGGCATGTCTTTGGGATACATATTTTGTATCTGGTGTGAAGTTTCTCTCTCTGCTCCCTGGGGCCATGACTTCCACCATGATGTTCAGCCTCACCTCAAGCCCTGAGGAATGGAGCCAGCCATCTCTGAACTATGACCTCTGAAACCACGAGCCCCTAAATAAACTTTTCCTCCTAAATTGATCTTTTAGTCACAGCAGCAAAATAGCTAAGTAAACCAGATGGGCAGAATTACTATTGTTAAAATGGTCATATTTTCAAAATACATAAATTCAATACAATCCCCATCAAAATACCAATGTCATTCTTCACAGAACTAGAAAGAAACAATCCTGAAATTCATCTGGAAGAATAAAAGACCCAGAATTACCAAAGCAATCCTAGCCAAAAGAGCAATGCTGGAGGCAACTCAATATCCCAACTTCAAATTATATTACAGAGCTAGTGTAATAAATTTGGACGGTACTGGCATGAAAACAGACATATAGGCCAATGGTACAGAATAGAAGGCATAGTAGAGACAAATGCACATATTTAAAGTCATCTGATCTTTGACAAAGGTGCCAAAGACATATATTGGAGAAAAGATAGCCTTTTAAACAAATAATGGCTCTGGGGAAATTGGTTATTCATATGTAGAAGAATGAAACTAGACCCTTATGTTTCACACTTTGCAAAAATCAACTCAAAATTGTTCAAAGACTGAGGAATTAGTCCCAAACTAAGCAACTCATAGAAGAAAATGTAGGGTCAACATTCCAACATATAGGCACAAGCAATGATTTTCTCAATAGGATCCCTAAAACTCAGGAAATAATACCAAGAGCTAATAAGTGGGATGCATCAAATTAAAAAGCTTCTGCACAGCAAAGTGAACAATTAGGAATGGGAGAAAATCTTTGTAGCTCCTCTTCTGACAGAGGATTAATATCCAGAGTATATAAAGAACTCAAAATTCTTAATGCCGAAATACCAAATAACCCAATTAATAAATGGGCAAATGAATTAAACAGAAACTTTTCAAAAGAAGAAAAACAAATGGCCAACAAATATATGAAATAATGTTCAACATCATTAGCAATTATGGAAATGCAAATAAAATCACTGAGATTTCATCTCACACCAGTCAGAATAGCAATCATCAAGAAAACAAACAGTAATAAATGCTGGATAAGATGTGGAGAAAAAGGAACACTTTCACACTGTTGGGACTGTAAATTAATACAACCACTATGGAAATCAGTATAGAGGATCCTCAAAAGACTAGGCATGGAATCACCATATGACCCAGCTATACCACTCCTCAGTATTTGTCCTAAGGAACTAAAGTCATCATACTCTAGTGGTGCATATGTAACCATGTTTATAGCAGCACAATTCATAATAACCAAACTATGGAACCAGCCAAGGTGTCTATCAACAGACGGATGGATAAAAACATATGACCAGGCATGGTGGCATATGCCTGTAATCCCAGCAGCTTGGGAGGCTGAGGCAGGAGTATCACAAATTCCAAGCCAGAATCAGCAACTTCGTGAGGCCCTAAGGAACTTAGTGAGATCCTGTATCAAAATAAAAAATATATGTATTTAAAAAGGCTCAGTGATTAAGTGTCTCTGGGTTCAATATCTGGTACCAAAAAATAAAAAAGAAAGAAAATGTGGTATAAACGCAATGAAGTCTAATTCAGCCATGAAGAAAAATGAAATGGATGGAACTTGAGACCGTTATCTTAAGTGAAATAAGCCAAACTCAAGGTCAAGGGGCATGCGTTCTGTCTCATATGTAGAAGAAAAAAGGAAAAGAACGGTGGGGGTGGGGGTTGGGGATCTTACGAACAGCAAAGGGAGAATAGTGCAGGAAAGAGACCAAGGAGTGGGAAGAGGGCAGGGGGAGGGTATTAGGGAGGGATGTTGGCCAAATTATTATATTATTATATTGTGTGCATGTATGAATATGTAACAACACATTTATCATTACATATAAACATAATGTACCAATATAAATGTGGAAAGAGAAAAACCAAAAATTAAAATGCTTTTTAAAATGCTTAAAATGATTGTAAATGACCATGTGAGCAATTTTGTGGTAATGAATTTGAAAATCAGGAGAAACCTGATGATTTCCTAGTGAAATATGTAACTACTATAATACAGGAACAACCTTTTATTTCCTCAGTATTTCTTCTTCATGAATCCAAAGGTTCCTTATCAGGTTGAGACCATGAGATGGAGATATTACCAAAGGAGTGAGAATAAATGTGATATAAGCCATCTTCAGGGCCTTGTACCTAAAAACAGCTTGCTTATTCCTTCAGTCTTCTTTTATGAGGAATTTAGAAGGCATATATTCCAGACAGGATAACTATAAGCTAGAGGATGGCTCTCTGTCCCAATTCAAACTATGATGTGAATCAGAAATAACATTTTACTGTCTTAAACTTCTCAAATTTAGTGTTTTTTTACTGCTATTTAGTATGACCTATCCTGACTAATATATTTCTAAAATTTGACCAAGAAAAAGAAATCTTGAATAGATAAACAAAAACAAGCCAGGCACAGTGGCACACAGTTGTAATCCCAGAGGTTCAGGGGATGAGGCAGGAGGATCCCAAGTTCAAAGCTAACCTCAGCAATTTAGTGAGGCCCTAAGCAACTTACTAAGACTCTGCCTCAAAATGAAAAATAAAAATAAAAATGGACTAGAGATGTGGCTCAGTGGTTACAGGGCCCCTGGGTCCAATCCTTGGTGCCAAAAACAAAACAAAAAAACTTATAGGCATTGGAAAGACGGTAAAATATAAATACTTAAAAATCAGACCCATATTGATTTTAAATTAATGATAACATTTGAAGAATAGATAATACTAATCTTATTTTAACTATGGAAATTCATAGGGATAAAAATGGAAATCTCCTCAGTTCATTTAATGAATCCAATCTAACCTTAATAGCAACACTTAACAGAGATCGTAGAGCAACAGAAATAAATGTCATTTAGGCCAAGTACATAGAAAGATACTTATGCAAGTTTTCTAAATAAATGACTAATAAATAGAAGATCAGCGCATCAAAGGAATGCTACGCAACTAACTAGTTTGTTCCAAGACTGTGTGAATGATTAAACAACCAGGACGTCTTTCCATTTATCACCACATCAATAAATTACAAAGCCATAAGTATATCATAGGTGTTTTGATAAAGAATTGTCCCATGTTAAATGTAAAGTAGAAAGAAAAGAAAATTACTAGGACTGGCGACATAGCTCAGCGGTGTCTAGCATGCCTGAGACCCTGGGTTCAGTCCCCAGCACCACAAAACAAAGAAGCAAGAACAATTAAAAAAAAAAAAAAAACAAAACAAAAGTACTGAAGTATAATAAAGGCAAAACAAATAAGATTGTCATGTTAACAATGAAATATTGCATGGCAATTAAAAATTGGAAGCAACATAAGAATAATCTTAATCAAAAGGCCAGTTTTTCCATAAAAAGATATTTTATTTTATTAAAAAAATTATTTTTATGGTACCAGGGATTGAACACAGGGGTGCTCAACTACTGAGGCAGATCCTCAGTCCCTATATTTATTTTTTAAACTTTGAGATAGGGTCTCACTAAGTTGCTTAGGGCATTACTAACCCTAGCTTTGAACTTGTGATCCTCCTGTCTCAGCATCCAGAGTCACTGGGATTACAGGTGTGTGCCACTGTGCCTGGCTAAACATACATTTTAGAAGTTAAAAATCTCAGCTAGTAAAAGTATTTTTAATTTGGTAATCTCCTGAAAGAAGACTGTGAGGACCTTAATTCATCCTAGATGTATTGCTTTGGCAGTTTTCAGGTATATGTTATTAGAATCCCTTTCAAATTGCCTTTGTTGAGGATTAATGTCCAGAATATATGAAGAACCTAAAAATATTTACTACCCAAAACACAAATAACCCAATATAGAAGTGGGCAAATGAACTAAACAGGCATTTCTCCAAAGAAGAAATTTCCTAGCTTAAAAGATTTATCCTCCTCTCTTTTGGAAACCCTCTGCACATTTACCATGTGTTATCACATGAAACTGCTTGTAGAATCACACTTGGTTTCCTGATAAATGCAAAATCCTAATTTTCATTTTTCAACCAAAGAAATACAAAACAGTGTAAAATATTAATAGCTAAAAGACACCCTTTTCAGTGTACACAATGGATTGAAGAGATTAATACAGGGGCTGGAGCAGTGGCTCAATAGTTGGAGGGCTTGCCTGGCATGTGCCAGGACCCAGGTTGGAACCCCAGCACCACATACACAACTAAGTATCAGAAAAGAAAAAAAAAATAGATGAAAAACTAAATAAAATTTATTCTCAAAAGAAGAGAGAGAGAGAAAGAAAAGGTTAGTACAAATAGAAATGTCAGTTGAGTAAATTATCTTACTGATTTTCATTGCTATCGTCATTTTTAGCTGTTGGGAGCTCTTAAATGAACATATTTAGACCACTGGCTTCCATGACCATTTCTGTGGATTCCATCAGGAAATAGTGAAAATTTCTGAGCAAAACACAAACTTGTACAACAGGAATGTTTTATTACATACTCACATTCCTACATTTAATTATGGACCCACAAACACTTCACAAAATTATAAAATCATGGAGAATGTTCTATTTAAAAGTGAATGGAGAGATTATATTTAGAATTTGCCTGATAAAAGAAATTTTACTCTTTCTTTTTTTTAATATATATATATATTTTAAAAGACAGCGGGACAGTGAAAGAGACAGAGAAAGAGAGAAACAACTTTATTTAGTTTTTCACATGGCCTTAGTTGCTCCAACACTCAGTTGTGTACATGGTGCTGGGGTTTGAACCTGGGTCCTCGTGCTTGCCAGGCAAGCGCTGAAACCTCTGAGCCACTGCTCCAGCCCAATTTTACTCTTTCTTGAGAGTAAAATTTTTCTTTCCTTTTCTCTTTCTTTGTTCCACACAGGGCCTCTTGAGTTCTAAGCAGGAGCCCTTTCACTGAACTACATCCCATTCCTAGAGTAAAATTTTAGGTTTTCACAGCGCCAGAAAGCTGAGGGGTTCACCCTAGTCATCATAGACCATCATTCACCATAATTATTTTTTCCTTTACTGGGCATTGGACTCAGGCACTTTACTACTGAGAAACATCCCCAGTCCTTTATTTTTAATTTTGAGACAGTGTCTTCTTAAGTTGCTGAAGGCCTAAGTTGCCCAGGCTGGCCCCAAACTTGTGATCCTCGTGACTCAGCTTTCCAGGTCACTGTGATCATGGGTGAGCACCACCAGGACCAGGACCAGGCCACTATAACGTTCTTTAGGCTTGCTCAATCATAATTAAATCTCAATTGCAAAAATATCAAGTTGTAGACTAATGCCATCACAGCCCACATACAAAAGAGGGAAATTAAAATCACCCATTATAAAAATATTATTAGGATTTTCTTTGGTCATTTTTAGGAGATATATATATATATATACATATATATAAAAATATACCTATATATGTATATACATATATATATAAATATACACATATATATATATATATATATATATATATATATATATATATATATATATATATATATTTGTGTGTGATTTGTGTTTCCTTAAACCTCCCAGTTAAGGATAAGATCACTTCAACTGTGATACCTCTGATTTGCTGACCTATGAAAATGCCTCATTCCTCACCAAAGTCTTGCCCTGTTCCTAGTGTATTTCTGGAATTTTTAGAGTGTCATACAGGTGTTCTGCAGCTCCCATATTTCACGCTAGCCCCAGATCCCAGACTCCTTCCCTGGTATGGTTTCTGCAGAGCCAAGCTGCTTTTTTACTATGAAGCATAGTCCTGATCAAAGCCTTTGAGGCTCCAAGCTGAGTAGCAGCCAGCAGAGAAGCAGCCAAAAGAAAAAAAAAAGAAAAGAAAACGCCCCCCTTCACATCTGTGTTACATTGTCCTGGTGCATTGGCAGTGTGGTGCTTCCGTGTGTTGCAAGGCTTTGGCTGATAGCACTCCCCCCTGTGCATGTGGTCCTCCGCCTTCTGAGACCAGCTCCAAGACCCTGGAGGCTGAGTCAGGGCAGATGCAGCCTTCAGTCATCCCTGGCCTCAGAATAACTACAACCTCTCACCCCAAGGCTTTGACTCAGAGTCAAATCTGTTTTCCACAATTCCCTTTTTGCTTAGAATGAGTTGTTTTCTAGGAGATTCTTTCCTTCCCCCAGGCAAACTGTAAAAAGCCCAGAAGGCCACTCACCAGTTCCCAAGGCCTGCCCAGACATGCTTACATTTTGGAAGGAGACAAACAATCTTAAACCAAGATGACCCTACCCCCACTCCCATACAGATTTTGTTTCTTGTTCATAAAATAGGATCATGCTATATGCAGTCTTTATCTTGCTTTTGTAATTTAATACTATGTCAAACTTGTCTTATATGTCATTAGAAACATGATTATTTAGTTCTACATAGAATTCTGTTTCATGAACATGCCATCAAATATTAGATTAGATTCCTATTGTTAGATATAGAAGTTTCCAATTTTTCTGTAACACATAATTGCAATGAACATCCTTTAATAATAAAAATATTATGTTTCTTTGTAGTTATTGCCATAGAATAAAAACCTAGGACTGGAATTACTTTGTCTTGATTTGTACATTAAGTTGCTTTGTAGAAAGTCTGAAATAGTTTTTTAAATTTTATTGAGTAGTTGTATTGTTGTACAAACATAAATGCATATGTACTAATAATATGATATGCCCCTGATTCTAATCCAGAATCACCCCCACATCACCCACACCCATATCTTGAATCTTCTATAGTTCCCCCCTATGTAGGAGTCAAGATACATAGATATATGATTGTGCATTTTCCGGAATTAAATGATTGCATAAGTCTTATTTGGCATCTGGGGGGAGTAATGAGTAAGCTGCATTATTGATGCCCCCTCATCCCTCTGTATTATCCCTCCCTTTCCCCTCCCTCCTGCCTCTTCCCCCTACCCCTAGATATCTATGGTTCCCTTAGAGTATGAAATAATTTTTATTTCCATCGGTGTGAGAAAGTGTCTAATTCACTACATTGGCCCAAACATTGCTATAATGCTTTGCTCTTTTCCAATTTAAGAAAAAAACAGCATTGTATCTTACCTAAATTTGTATTTCTTTTAGTAAAAGTAAGTTTGAAAATTTTTCCTGTTAATGATTAGCTTTATTTTCTCTTTTATTAAAAAGATATATTTTTGTACTTAAAAATTTTTCAGAAAATAGATTTTTAAAGAAAATTTAAAGGAATATTAAAGGTTCACAAAATTAAATAATAATGCAACAGTTACCAATTTATGCTGTACTCAGCTAAAGAAATGAAGAAATTAGCAGTAGTTAGATGTCTCCATGGACTCCTGCCTAATCACAGTCCTCTCTTTTGCCCCACCAAAGATGAACTTCACACATAGATATACACACACACCTGCACACATGCACACATTCATACATTCATGTATCTATGAAAACACACTGTTCTGAATCATGTATTCATTAGACAATTGAACAGTATACAGTTTATGTGTTCTTCCTGTTATGGAAATTTCAAACATGAAGAAGAGCTGATAGAATATGGCGCCCATCCTGCATCTTTAACAAATCTCCATTCGTGGCCAGTCTTACTTCAGTTGTGGACCCAATCGATTTACCCAACCCCTGTATAATTTTGAAGCAAATCTCAGATAGCATACCATTTCATCTGTAAACATCTCAGAATGTGTCTTTTTTTAAAAAGCGGTATTTGAAAACACCTACAATATCATTATCATACTTGGAAGAATTATTATTTTTATCATCAAATATCAAGTATTAAAAATTCTAGTTGTCTTTTTCCTCTAATTATTTTACAGCTTGGTTTTTGGAATCATTATCTCAAGTCAGGCCAGGTGTCGCATGACTGCAATCCCAGTGAATCTTGAGAGGCTAGGGCAGGAGGATTCCAAGTTCAAAGTCAGCCTCAGAAATTCAGTGGGGCCAGAAGCAAGTTAGAGAGATGCTGTCTCAGAAAAAAACAAAAGGGCCAGCGATGTGGCTCAGTTGTTAAGTGTCCACTGGGTTCAACCCATAGCACCCCTCCCTTCAAAAATAAATAAATAAATAAGCTCAAGATCCATGCAGTGTGGGGCTGGAGTGGTAGCTCAGTGGTTACCGAGATTGCCTGGCATGCATGAGGATGCAGGTTAGAACCCCAGCACCACATACACAATGAAGTGTTGGAGCAAAAAAAGCCACACGAAAAACTAAATAAAAAATGATTCTCTCTTTTTCTCTCTATCACTGTCTCTCTCTTAAAAAAAAAAAAAGATCCATGCATTGTGATTCTTTCATTAACTTTTATAATGTACTAATTTTTTTCTTTTCTTATCAGAAATTGAACCCTCAGCCACTTAACCACTGAGTTACATCCACAGCTTGTTTATATTTTTTATTTTGAGGCAGGATCTCACTAAGTTGCTTAGGGCCTCATGAAGTTGCTGAGGCTAGCTTTGAATGTGAAATCCTCCTGCCTCAGCCTCCCACGCTGCTGGGATTACAGGTGTACATCACCTTTTCTGGCTCTAATTGATTATGTTTTTTGGTTTTTGTTTTTAAAGAGAGGAACACCAAGAGAAAGAGAAAGAAAGAATCAATTTTATTTAGTTCTTTTATGTGGCTTTTGTTGCTCCTACACTTTGTTGTGTATATGTGCTGGGGTTTGAACCCACATCCTTGTGGATGCCAGACAAGCACTTTAAGCGTCATAAGCTGCTGAGCCACTGTTCCAGTCCCCCTCTAGTTGAATTTTAAGACTTCTTTATGTAGTATAAATATTTCCCTATTGCATTGTTAAAACACTCCTGTTATTTGCTTTACATACGCATGAGCTTTTTAATTTGTAGATGTTACAATTTTTTTGATAATCAATTCAATTTCTTCTTTTCAAAATGTCTCTTATGAAGACCTTTCTCAACACAATATCGGATATTTATCTATGCTTTATCTGATACTTAGATTTGTTCTACATTTAACTCGCCATATATCTAGAACCCAAAGTCATGTGTCTTATCAATTACCGTTCCAACAGAATTAGTTCCCAGACAGCTTCTTTCTAAGGATATCCTCAATCTTTAGATGAGGAAAACTAATCTCTGAGATTTTTTTAAACAGTGAAATAAAATCTAGAACTTAAACTTTAAGCCAAATTACTCTTATCTGTCTTCTTTTTTCTTTCCAAAACAAGAGGAAATGTTTGACACTATGGATGAACTTAGGAAGTTTTGAAACTATAAAACCAACTAGCTTACGATAATTTTCATGTGCTCCAGCTCCAAAGAAGAGCCTATCTTCCAGAATAATCTTCCATTAGTTTTACATTTTTTATTAAGGAGTTGAGTTATTGTACAATCATAAATGCACATGAAGTAATAATATGATATGCACTTGCTCCTAAACCAGAATTACCCCCACATCGCCCACACCCCAGTCACAATGTATCATTTTTAATCCAGAAAACCCAGGGAATATTGCTATGTTCATCATCAGTATTCATGACATCATCAAATGTGAAACATGCATAGTTGGTGCCTCAGATTTACAGGCTCTGCATCAACTAACATTGGACCAAAATAATTTGGAAAAGAATTGAATCCATATTGGACACATATACACTTATTTTCTTGTCATTATTACCTAAGCAATGCAATATGGCAATAATTCACAATGTATTAGAGATTGTAATAGTCTAGAGATGATTTAAAGCTTTTGACAAGGTGTATATAGGTTATGTGTAACAATTATGCAATTTTATGTAAGGGGTTTGAACATGGAGAGGAACAGGGAGTAACTGGAACCTGTCTTATCTGAATACTGAGGGAGATCTATACTTTTTTTCTCGTGAAGTCTATTTTAGACTTCAGTAAAACAGGATCTCTCAAAAACTTGATTAATAATAATAACCCTCATTCATATTTACCAGGTAACAAGTACTATTCTGCAGGATTAGGGACTAATTCACCTAAACTTCTCAGCAACTCTTTGATGTATCTTTTTGCTTTTAAACCTCCAATTTACAGCTAAGAAAGCTGAGGCACAGAGAAAAAAATAACTTATACATGGTTGATAAACAGATGGCAGTCAGTTGAGCCAAGACTTGAACTTCAGTGGCTTGTCGTAGTCTGCTAAAACTTGTTATTATAGTAATTGCAACAAGTGGCCCCAAGGCAGCGGTCACAGGTGCTAATCTGGCAGGAATAAATTTTGGAGAATTCTTGAGCTCTCCGTGCCTGGCAGATGTGTGTATTTAGGGGTACGAGGCCAGAGGGACATATTCTGATTTCCAACAACAGTTATGTTCTGTTGCCTGACTATCTATCTGTACATGCCTGCTTCTCAGATATGAAATAAAACACAAGGACACACAATAACCTCTAGAGCAAGCAAATCTCTAAAGAAAACTTTCAAAATACAGAAACCATTAGCCACAAAAGTAGATAAATAATGAGCATGAGTGAGAATGAGGAGAAAAGGGAGAAAAGAGAAAGCAAGCTGGTGACACACAAGGTTGACAGTTTTATTATGACCTTAAGGGACAAGGCTTATTATAGGCAATAAACTATATTGGTTTACAGTTTGAATTTTGTTTTGATCAAAAGCAGATATTTTCTCTAGCAATCCCCAGCCAGAGCCTTCTTGGCTGAAAGACCAAATGGCTGGCTACTCATGTACTGTTGAATGTCTGAGTATGTTTAGACAACTGAGTGTAACAGAAAAAAAAAATCATAAGTCAGCCCTTTTTTGCTCCTGTATCAGCAGAAGAAATAAGCTTACATAATGAGCCCTTGAGATCGATAGAAAAAGCCCAAATAATATTGTCACAGCCAATGCCCCATCTTGCATCATCCATTTGCTGAGCTGCTGAATTTTAAAAAAATCATTCATCAAGAGGGGAGATAGAACAGTTATACTTTGTAGAGCTTTACAACAGCTGATGCCAGGTGGCACCCATTGACTATCAAGCTTGAACTAAGCTATATATTTGAGAAGGGACCCTCTTCCCTCCAAAGCCTGTGGCTAAATCATTTGGCGTAAGCTGCAGCTGCTACTAGCCACGGAGACTGTGATCCATTTGAGAATCAGATTCTAACCCACCATTGCATAGGAAAGTAGCTAAGCGGCTTCAGTGCTGGGGTCTCCAGAAATTCATGCACAAATATAAAGCAGGCGATAGCCGGATGATAGGTGAAGGGTGGAGAGAGGAAGGATACAGCAGCATGGAGCATCTTCTTCCTTTTATGAGGGCTCTGGGAAGCTTGAGGAAGCTCCTCAAGTTCTCTGGGTCTTGGATCTTTACATACAAAGCAGGATTGTTTAATACAATGTTATTTCACGTCCATTCTCACTGTTCTAGGAGAATCAAAGGACTAAAAGGGTGATTTCCAAGTACTTACTGTCAAGTTTGTGTGTTGTGAGCTAGTTGCTTAGAGAATAAATAGCTTACTTTGCTAATTATTGTATCCCCACTCAGATCTTTGTTTGGTAGGAGGTACATGGTTTTGCACAAGAGTAGGAGTTGAGTTGGATGGGAAAGGAAAATTCTAATGCTTGGTGTTATGGATTAGATATTAGGTGCCCCCAAAATTAAATCAAAATGGATCAAAGACCTGGATATTAAACCAACAACTTTAAATTTATTAGAAAAAGAAGTCGGGTCAACACTACACCTTATAGGAGTCGGCAGCTTCTTCCTTAACAAAACTCCTATGGCACATGCTGTAAAATCAAAACTAAATAAATGGGATGCAATTAAACTAAAAAGCTTCTGCACAGCTAAAGATCTAGTCGAGAGCATCAACAGAGAACCTACAGAATGGGAGAAAATTTTTGCCTGCTACACCTCGGACAGAGGGCTAATATCCAGAATATACAGGGAACTAAAGAAACTAAAGTCCAAACTCACAAATAATCCAATCGATAAATGGGCTAAAGATCTCAAAAGGAACTTCTCTCCAGTGGAAG